>JAJHUR010080041.1:0-11230 GCA_027495735.1 Lutjanus campechanus | reverse complement strand
TGACCTTCAGGGAAGCAGGACATTAATTAGTGTCATTGGTAACACCTGTGTTTACTGTACTGTTTCATTTCAAATTAGCTGTTGTGAAAAATGTCTATTAATTAGCCAGTCACTGGAATCTGAATCTCCTCTCCACTTTACAGAGTTTTCTAACAAGTTTCAGCTCATTGTTTAGCTGTGCGATATGCAATTTCTTTGTTTTTATTCACTCTCACTGCTCTTGAGTAGTTTTCAGCCGCAGCAGGCAGTAGCTCTCAGGTAAAAAGATTTGAAAGCCCACATAAAAGATGGTGATACGTCAGTTTCCACCACTGGCAAGTGGCCAGAAAAATTAAGTTTAATCTAGCACCTAGCATCTAGCCCCACCTGATATAATAATAATAATAATCTATGAAGCACATGTCATCTCAGGTTAGACAAACAGCAGAGGGGAATTTGTACCAAAAATCTAATGCTGAAGAGAATTACTACCGCTAACATGTTTCTGAGTGTCATCATATGTGAGCAAATGTCTGATTTTCTGAGTTTCATCTGTCTTAATGTGCTGAATATAATATTCAGCACCTTCAAAATTCTACAAAAAGCATATCAGTCTTTAAAGGTTCATTGATGCACAGTTGAAGAAACACACTGTCTGTGGTTTTAAAATAATTTCACTATCAGAAACAAAATTGAAACTGCAAATAGTGGTGAATTTATATTTTGAAAGCACGATTTTGCAACAAAGGAGCTGATTTAATGGTCTAATTCACGGCTAAAGTTAGGTACGTTAAGTTATTACATCATATGTCAGTCCGGCAGCGCGTGTGTGATGTTAAATTTGATGGTTTAGGTTGCACTTTTTTTTTTATAGTACTCTGATAAGATGTAAAAAGCCATACTTTGTATCAAGTCATGCAAAAACTAAAGATAATATATTCTTTATTAGACAGTAAACAAACACAGCTAGACACCACACATCTAATGCTTCACAAAATTGACATAACAAGCTGTACTTTTGTATTAAAGTAGAGTCTAATCTAATGAGGGTCTAACAGTGGGAAAGTGATAGTGTATAGACTTTAGTTTACAGTACAGTTCTGTTCTAATGTGTCCCTAATTATCCTCTAATAAAGTCTAATAAATCATCTAATACTGTCTAATAAAGAGCATATTATTTTTTAGTTTTTGTCTAAATTGATTCAAAGTACAGCTTGTTATGTATTATTAGGGAACTGTTCTCAAAAAATATTCCAAATATTCCAATGTGGTTGAGATTCAAACTGGTGAAAATAATCCCATTTATAATATTTGCCTTGAAGCATCTCTGGACTGTGGTGACATTTGACTTTCAAAAGGTTATTAACTAAGAGGAGCATGTGAATTCAGAATGAGCCTTAAGCTTACAATATTCTTAGAACTGGAGTATAACAGAATGCCAAAGTCCTGACTCCAGCCCATGCAGCCCTGACTCATATAGGGTGTGACTTTCACATCTATTTAAATAATCATATCAAGGTGTCAAAAAAAAAAAAAAAGATTTACTTTGATATTATTCTGACTTTGGAACCAGAATTGTTATGGTGATGTATTATAAGTGCATGTTTTTCTTCTCTATTCACACTTGAAGGGTTTGTCCCACTCTTATCCACTCATCCGGAGGCAGGTGAGTGTCATCTGCAGCTGTCGGTCGGTCTGGGTGATGCCCCCTGATGCAGTCAGGCATATGTAAGTGACACTTGTGATGTGATGGTCACTGACAGCCCAGCTTGAAATATGTGTGACCAGAGGATATTCTCCTTGAAATAAGCCTGACCAAATGACAGCGGGTCATTTCAGAATTTTGTAACACTTTATTTGAAGAGGTGTGCATAAAACTGTCATTACCCTGTCATTACCATGTCATGACACCTGTCACAATCATGAAGGCGTCTTTATGAATGCTTGATTACTGTCATTAAGTGTAATTTGGTCAATTATGTCATTTTCAATTCAAAGTTGTCATTGTTTGAGATGTCTTTGTCATGACAACTTGATACAATCAAACAAAAAGAAACAGTTTAGCTTTATGTTTTAACATTTCATCAAACTGTCAGATGTAGTTTGTTCCGACATGTCGGCCAAACGTGAGATTACGGCTGGACTGGGACCAAATAGCCTCTGAGACCAATGGTGGTCCATTTGATGACAGAGAATACAGTACCCAGGTGGGTTTTTTTGTTGGGTTTGGCTCCTGGAACCCCGGGTGTGAGTTGACTAATTAGGCGGCTAGCTCCACAGCTAACCAACCTAACTAACTAATGCCAGCTACAGATAACAACAGCTAGCTTACTTTAGCAATAAGTAAACAAGCTAAACGCTGTCTGTCCATCAGGTGACTCTGTAAGCTAAATCACCTCGGTACTGTGCTCTGTCAGCAAACTGGTCTTATAACATTTAATGACATCTTTATGACAAGTCCAACAGGTACTGCTTTAGTTGAAGTCCAGTAAATAATTCATGACACTGTTACAAAAGCATTGTAATAAAACCTAATGATATCTTTATGACAAGTCCAAATGATACCACTTTATGTGAGGTCAAGGAAAATATTGATGACACACGTATGATGATCGAATGACAGCCAGTGTCAAAACCAAATACATATGAGAGTTTATAATGTAATGTTAAAAAATAGAGCTAAACTTTTTAAAACTTTGCTTCTGTCAAGTTGCCATGACAAAGACACTGACAGGTTTTGTTGTTCTGTTTAATGTCAATTTGTCAAAACAAGAAGGTTTTTGTCTTGGTTCATGTCAAGTTGTCATAACAAAGCCATCTCAACAACAATGAATTTTGTTTTAAAAATGACATAAATGACCAAGTCATAAACATTTATAAAGATTACTCCATGTTCATGACAGGTTTCATGATCTGGTTATGACAGTGTAATAACAGTCTTATGCACACTCCTTCAAATAAAGTGTCACCAAGAATTTTCATGCTGTATATTTGACTAATCATGTACATGATGATTTTATGGAACTGACAGGGACAAATGCTGGGAAGCTGTTATTATTTCCCCGTATCCCCTCCCAGTCCCTGACCCAATCACTCCCTGCAAACACACACACGCACGGAGAGAGACAAAGAAAGAGGGAGACAAAGAGAGCTGAGAGACTGAAAGAGAGGTCTTTACAGAGTGACCATTCTGGATACTTTCCAAGGGTTTTGTCAGTCACTATGGAGATTTGGAGAATAGCCCCTGCAGTTTAATTCCTCTGTTGTTACTCTGGTCCAAAGGTATCCAGTAGCAGCTCCATCCTCCAAAATGAACGCCCGTCCTTACTCTGCTCATTTTGCTGACCACCGACAGAAAAGCTGGAGCTTAACTTCCAGTATGCTTAAGAAAAACTGCTCATGTAGAATAGAAAATTCCTCATGATAACCAGCGGGAGATTAAGTATCAAGGTCCTTTAAGTGAAAGTGCTAATACAACAATATAAAAGTTCTCAATTACAAGAGAAAGCCCTCCATTCAAAGGTCTCCTTAAGTAAAAGAACATAAGTATTATAAGGAGAATGTAATCTAAGTATCAAAAGTAAAAGTACTCATTCTGCAGAAAATGGCCCCTATGACTGATTATTATGTACAACATAATTGGATTGTTAATACTGATACATCAGTGCACATGCAGCATTTTACAGTTGTTGTTGTTGTTGTTGTTGTTGTAGTTGTAGTAGTTGTTGCAGTTGTTGTTGTAGTTGTTGTAGTTGTTGTTGTAGTTGTAGTAGTAGTTGTTGTTGTTAATCTACCTGTATCTTCACTTACAGTTAGGAAGGTTCCCAACTGTGGGTTTGAGCCCGTCCAAAGGGTCTTAAGATAAATTTGAGGGGTTGTGGGTAGAAAACGGGGGGGAAAAAAAGTTTTGATCCACAAGTGTATATTGATGATTCGTACTTTTGGCTGATTCTTTGCTTTATTGTGAAAAATGTGGGAAATTTATCTGGGATGTAACAATACCAAAATCTCAAAGTATGATAATACCACTATAAGATGATGCAATATTTATCATGATGTTAAAAATAAAGAAAATTTACAACTTGAAAAAAATGTTCTTCATTAAATAGTTAATCTGATGCATACAGCATTTTTTTGTTTGTATAAAATGTGTGTCTCTTATAAAATAAAATACTAGTTATAGTTATTTGAATGAAACCATCTGAGAAGTTAACTGGACAAATGTCTCTTTGTTGGAGCTGCTAAAACTCGTATACACTGCTTTGTTGTTACAAAACCACTGCTTCAATCTTTACCATTTAAATTGTTTTATAAATATTATAAACATATTTTTTTGATGTAAAATCTTACAGGTATAGTTCCGATTTTTTGTAGTGGAGTTGTATGAGATACTTATCCATAGTCAGTCAACGTACAGTAGATGGCAGTTGACATGCACCCAGTTTGGAGAAGCAGCAGGAGTACCAGTACCAGTTTTGGAAGCTAAACAATGTACTGCTGTGGACAGGGTCAGCAGCAAAATGCATTTTAGCTGACTGAATGAGGCCCACCTAAAAAAATCAATATTAGTTAAAGTGTGTACTATATTTAGAATATTTTCACTGTTGCCATCAGACAGCTTTTTCTAATGGAAAATTGTGACTATTGCTGCCTCTATTATTTAGTTTGTTTGTGTTATTGTGTGACCTTGGTGAATCCCAGCTCCCAACTTTCCCAGCACTCTTCAACACAAACAAAACAACAACCAATTGAGGCAGCAGTAGACCAGCAACTCCTGTGCTCCGCAAGGCAAAATGAGTGTTTTTGTCAAGTAGTCAAGTAGTTCAGTGGCCTTGAAGAAAGCAATAAATGAGTGATATAACTTAAGTTTTCTGTTGGAAAGGGCTGTCTGATGGCAAAGTAAAGTGTTGAAAATATCAGATAACAGAGCATATATTTAAGCTGACTTAGTTTTTTTTATTTGGCTAAAATACATTTTGTTGCTGACCCTGTCCACAGCAGTAAATTGCTTAGCTTCCGACACCAGTACTCCTGCTGCCTCTCTAAATTTAGGGCAGGCGGACCAGCATCTATTGTAGGTAATACACTGACTATATATATGTGTACTTCACACAAACCCCACTTCAAAATACACAAACTAGTTTAGTTTAGTTGCACATATACAGAATATATATAAGAAAATAAAAATAATACAAAGTTACCTCTGTACCTGTGTACATAGTTTCTTTCCAGCACTGATAATAACCTCACCATCACCCAGACTTGACAAAAGCTCACCAGGGGCCTCTGGCAGGATTTACAGCCTTTCTTTCTCACATTTAGATTTACTTCAGTCTGATCTCCATGCGCCAAATGAGGCGCAAGAAAGACATTGTGCTGCAGCACTCTGTCCGCTAAATCTGCCATGTTGTGACCCACAAAGAAGTAAACCATCCTATAAGATAAAAAAAAAGACCCCCAAAAACTAGCTCCATGCAAGTTTAGAGACACACTGCTGCAAACTGCACACCGCAAACACACATTTTTACAACTGTGTTGAAACAGCAAATGATTAATTTTCTGTGAGAGTTCATCCCTCTGAGACCGTCTCTGTCTTAGTTTGAGCTTGGAGAAATAATGTTGGGGATGATCGCTATGGCTACTGGGCGCGCGGGTCGGTGATTCACCATCATGGGAGATGAAACAAAGGATGCCTTTTTTGCTGCCTGTTGCCTGCGGTTTTGAGGCGATGACACCCTGAAACAAGATTTAACTTATCTGTTGGCCTGTCCCATTACGGGCTGACTGACTCTGACTAATGTTGCATCTTATTTGATTCTTCTTCTTCTCACCCTGCTCTAGAATCTTTTTAATGAGCTCTCCTGTGGCGCTGTTGCTTTGGAGAGAAACAGGAACCTCAGCAACAAAAATAAAAGGACCAAACGATAAATTCCAAACATTGCCAAGAATGGGAGCTATTTGGCCTAAACCATGGCACTGGCAAACACCGGGCTACACACAATAATTACGGCCTACTGTCTGCATTCTGCTGCTGCAGTTAGGTGACAGATCAGCAGTACACAATCCCTGCACTGTCTGTGACAATCCCGGCCTCCTCTGTCTGTCTCTTTCGCCAACACTGGCAGAGCTGCCTCATAATGGGCCTGGGAGCAGGAATTTTCACAGCCCCCCTGCCTCCAAGTGAGTGTTGATCATGTGAATTTCCACTGCCCGTTTGGGGTTCCACTGTTTACTCATACTGGAGCCCCTGTGTGGGCCCACGAGCACCACTGGCTTTGATGCATTTCACAAACTATGCAGGATTTACCCAAAAAAACGTGTAGACTAATACAAAAATAATCCCTCTCAGTCATCACCTGTGACCCTCCAGAACTTTGTGGCGGCACCTGCATTTGCACAGACCCCGCCCTCTGTCCTCATTATTTTGCTGTGCTCAGGAAGCTTTACTCACCCAAAATGTTGATATTTGACGTCCTGGGAATGAGATTCAACAATGTTCTATCTTTCTGGTGTGTTTAAAAACAGCAACTGACACATCTTACTGATTCTACCTTTAATTTTTTGCTTTAAATATTGGCATGTTAATTTCTTGTTGTACAGTTTATTTAAGTCCATATAACTTCAACTCAATTACTGTACTTAAGTATAAATTTGAGGTACTTGCACTTAACTGTACTTAAGCATTTGCATTTCATGGTACTTTACACTTCTCCACGATTCAGAGGAAAATATTTTACTTGAATGCTGCAGTTAATAGTTACGTTACAGAATAAGATTTTACCACAAAAACATACTGTATGATGAGCTCATAAATAATGATGCGTATTAGCTCCACCTCATTCAACTACAGTGAAATGCTAAATGCATCAGTATTAAAAGGTGGTCATTTTCTGCCTTGTGAATACTTTTATATTTTGAGTACATTTTGTTCCATACTTGTAGACTGAAAGATAGTTAATTATTGAGGCTCATCCCACATTGTCAAATTCCGATGCTTTGGGTTGGTGGCTCGGACTGATCTGGGAATGAGACATAGAAATCAATCAGTCTTTCGCTGCTTTCTCTAGAATCACTTACTCGACCTTTTAGTAACTTTTTTAATGCAGGATTTTATTTGTAATGGACTTTTTTTTGCAGTGTTTTGGGGTTTTCTGCCCACTTCCCCAGTGTTGCAATGTAACTAAAGAGCCAATTAAGTAGTACTTTACTTCATTATTGTACTAATAATAACTGATCTGTTAAAGACAATCTGACAGCTGTGATCCCACCCACAGCCACACACACTAGGTATAAGTTCATTTGCATCTTGCAAACTGTAATGCCACCTGCACCACCGGCACATCTGCTTTATGCTGGGTATAAGATAGGACCCATCGTCAACATTACCCACAATGCAACTTGAAAGAGATTCTTGGCTGTTATGCTAGTAGCAACTAATGTAGCCTCAAGCTGCTACCCTCAAAGCAGAGGTGAGGAGTGGGCTGGTTACCTCACAGCCTAAGACTATTTTTCTTTCTTTCTTTCTTTCTTTTTTTTAAATCTTTTTTTTAGTTGTCTGCCCCCCATGATGCTGACTTCGATGGCATCACCTGCAACGCTTGATGTGCTTTATCAGATTTCAGCAGCTTCTTCTGGAACCACAAAAGATTTGAAAACCTTTCCACATATCAGGGCTCAACAATAAGAATTGCCTGTGCACTTGGGGCAAGTAAAATGGCATGTCAGGCAAGTAAATCTGGCAACTCACTTGCCCGACCAGGTTCAACATCAAAAAACATTCATGCTGAATCCTGCGTATTCATCAATAGTCCAAAAGACCTGTAAACAGACTGAATAAAATCAGTGGGGAGACCCTTTAAGAAAAAGATCTCAGTACTTGACCCACCACAGTACTTCTTCAGCCACATGCTATAACATGTACAGTACTGCAGTCTCATGCTAAGAAACAAATATAACAACTTATGTTGAGTTCAGACACTGAACCTTACAGAAAATTAATCAAAGTCACTTTACACGAGGCCTTATGTGTGTGTTTAATCTTACTTTTAGAATAGCAAATCCAGGGACCACAAGCTTTACTAGATTATACTGCTCCAGAATAAACAGCAGATTTGTACTCAAAATAACTTCAAAGCTAAGTGACTGTGCCTTTTCCACTCCTGACATCAAGACTTTATTGAATTTAATAATGAATGTGACTGAGTAAAGAAGAAGTGAGCCCCACCGCTCTCATTACTTGCAGGTACTTTCCAAGATGATGTTGTGGAAAGTTAGTAGGTACATTTTACTCAAATATTGTACTTCAATCCAATTTTGAGTATTTATAGTTTATTGAGTATTTCCATTTAATGCTACTTTATAGTTCTATTCCATTTTAGAGGGAAATCTTGTACGTTTTACTCCACTATATATTTATTTCACAACTATAACACACAAAACAAATGATGAGTTAATGAAATATAACCTACTGATATAAATGTAACTGCCCAAAATTATATAAAGCAGTTCAATTGTTCAATATGGAGTTAGTACAATTTCCTGCTCCAGACTCAACTGTTTCAGCAGATATGCATCCGAAATAACTTCAGAGCTAAGTGGCGGGCTTTACACTCCTGACACTGTTATTTCATTGGATTTAATCATTAATGTGATTGAGTGAAGGAAAAAATAAGCTTCAGCGTTCTCCTTATTTGCAGATACTTTCCAAGAAGATGTCGGGGCACATGTACTCAAGTACAGAACTTACAGCTTTGAGGTAATGGCACTGTCTACGGAGTATTTCCATATTATGCCACTCAGTCTATTCGATTTTAGAGGGAAAACTGTTACTTTTACTCCATGATACATATATTTAACAGCTAGATCTAAAATTAAGATTTAACACAAAAAATACATGATCAGATCATAAAGTAGGATAATATAAATATTAATTGATATAAAATAGTGTAATTTAATATAAATTACATTAACCAAAAGAATAGGGAGCTATTAAAATAGCTCCATCTGGGTCAAATATAACATTAAAGTATTGATTACATGTTGATACACCAATAAAAATCATCCAGTAATATGATAATATAACACTGACAGGAACCATTCTGCATAAAGAGTACCTTAATTTCAATGTGTTATATATTTTTTTTCATTTTTAATAGTTGTAATCACTTTGCATCACAGAGAAACACGTAGATGTGTTACCAAAAAAAAAAAAAAATTGTTTGCTGATCTTGAATACAAGAAGGACAACTAAAATCCTTAATTTCCTGCATTTTTCTCAAGGACAGACTCTTCTTTCCAGCCTGTAGTGTTTCTCAAGGATCAGAGCTGAGGAGCTGGTTTATCTCTGCACAGTCACATCTCAGAGGCAACAAGCCAACTTCAAATGACTGCAGCCTCCCAGAGCCTGAAGGCAAAAATGTGAAAGTCTCTCTGAAAGAAATATTTGCACATCCAGGCTGTTATCAAGTCAACAAACATCATTAAACCCAATCAGATCTCCATTACTGACTTCTTCTTTCATATGTTGTAAAGAGCACAGTACACCCACTAGTGCACTGTGGTGGGGAGGTGTAGAGTGTCACTGTCTCAGCTCTGCTACCCTGCGTCTCCCTTCACAATCACTGAATCTCAGCAACTCAGCAGCACTGCAGCACCGACAACTTTGTATGCAGCACTGACACCTCTGTATGCAGCATTGACACTTCTGTTTGCAGCACTGACACCTCTGTATACAACACAGACAGCTCTGTATGCAACACAGACAGCTCTGTATGCAGCACTGACATCTCTCTTTGCAGCACTGACACCTCTGTATACAACACAGACACCTCTGTATGTAGCACAGACAGCAATGTTTGCAGCACAGACAACTCTGTATGCAGCAGAGATAACTTTGTATGCAGCACTGGCACCTCTGCATGCAACACAGACAGCTCTGTATGCAACACAGACAGCTCTGTATGCAGCACAGACAACTCTGTATGCAGCACTGACATCTCTCTTTGCAGCACTGACACCTCTGTATGCAGCACAGACATCTTTGTTTGCAGCACTGACACCTCTGTATACAACACAGTCAACTCTGTATGTAGCACAGACAGCAATGTTTGCAGCACAGACAACTCCGTATGCAGCAGAGATAACTTGGTATGCAGCACTGGCACCTCTGCATGCAACACAGACAACTCTATGCAGCACTGACACCTCTGTATACAACACAGACACCTCTGTTTGCAGCACAGATGGCTCAGTACAGCACTGACACCTCTGTATGCAGCACAGACAGCTCTATATATCGAAGTGGAGGAAGAAACAGACACAGACAGACAAGGAAAGAAAGAGGTTCTCCAACATATCTTCTGCAGGTCAATCTGACAGGAAACAGGAATAAACAAGAATCTTAGAAATAAAGGTGCTATCTATAACCACAAAGGATTCTTCAGCTTGTACCCATAGGAGAACCCTTCAAGTTTCCTGATAGAACCTTTTAGAAAGTCACATTTGAAACCCCTTCAAAAAGCTCTACCTAGAACCCAACACAAAGAAACCCAGAAACCCCTAGGGGAGCATCTTCAGCTTCTATGGTGTGATGGTTCTCCATAGAATCCTTTCTGGTGGTTCTATCTAGAACCTCTCCACCTTCTCAGGGTGATAACTAGAAACCCACCAAGAAGGTTCTACCAAGAACCCTTTTATATTCCAAGAGTGTCCTCTAGAACCCACCCAGGGGGTTCTGCCAAGAACCCTTGTTCTAAGGGGTTTGCCCAGAAGGGGGTTAAATCCAGAACCCACCCGGGCGGTTCTACTGAAAATCTTTTATATTCTGCTACAAAAAGCCTTTGACAAACCCCTGACGAAAGAGTTCTTCAAGTATTTCAACAATCCTTAAACTCTTTCTCCAAAAAGTGTTCTTTGGATGAAGGGGCTCTAAACTCTTTGTCTTACAAAGAAAAAAAGGTTCTTCAGAAGCTGAAAACTGGGCAGAACCTCAGTTTTTCAGGAAGAACCATTTTGGAACTTTTATTTCTAAAAGTGTGCAAACATACGCTCCAAGGCTGCAGCAAAAAGTGTTGGGTGACTTTGATTTGTACCCAAACCTCTCTGCCTTTCTCTTTTTTTCTTGTTTGAGTGAGATCATCACAGATGTGTGAGTGTGTGTGTGTGTGTGTGTGTGTGTGTGTGTGTGTGTGTCTCTCTTTCTCTCTCTCTCTCTCTCTCTCTCTCTCTCTCTCTCTCTCTCTCTATCTGTCTG
>JAJHUR010080034.1:0-12522 GCA_027495735.1 Lutjanus campechanus | reverse complement strand
GGATCGCTGACCGTTGGGCAGTGTTTTGTAAAGAAGGCTGCACAGCACAAGTCACACACCACGCGGCAGTCATGGCTCCAAAACTGACAACTTGTTTCCATTTCCATGATTTGGACTCAGGCAGCCAGTAGAACACAGAAGTCACCTTCCTGCAGTGTGTGTCATTCAGTAAAACAAAGTCTAGACGAACTTAAACTTAGGGTTGGATGATGTGACCTTATAACCATAAATTGTCACAGTTCTTTGATAATAATACAGCTTTTTCTAATTAATTCAGTCGGGCCCTCAGAGATTTGGGGCTCCTGGACTTGACTGTGGGCTGATTGACTGGTTCAGCCTCTGGTTATATGTCACTGTGCTGTTGGCTGTTGCAGCTATTCTCAGTTTAATTACACACGATTCAGGCAATTTATTTATTGAATTTTGTGACATGAGTCAACTTGGTTCGGTAAAAGATTCATAATGTCTGTGAGTCGATAAATTCAGCCCGGCCTGACTTTCACTTGAATATGTGTAAAGAGAACTGTGATTTTTTTTTTTTCATATTTGAATTCTGTCTGATTAAAAAAACAACTATCAGACAACTAATCTTGAGAAAAACTTGAAAATTATGTTTGAATTGGTATTTTAACAAGGTATTGATATTTTTTCCCGACTTCATAAAATAAATGAAGAAGCAAATGACTCTGCTTGATAAAAACTAAATTCAAAACATATAAATTTATGTATAATTTTTCAATAACATTGAGTATAAGTGTCATTTTTATCTCTGAGGACGACAGTGTCAACTTTTTCATTTGCCTTCAATATTTTTTTCCTCTGTTTCTAGTTGGTCTTCTGGTCTCTTCCAAAACAACATGGACTAAATTGTGAAAACGTTTTTCCAGATTTGTGAACTTTTCTTGTTGTTGATCAAATTTGTTGGGTGTCACTTTATTTTAAGACTGTCATGACATTATCATAACAATGTCATGACACCTATCTTGAACATGAAGGATCTTTATGAATGTTTATGACTGTTGTGATTAAGGATAATTTGGTCAGTCGAGATGTTCGAGATATATCATTCACAAATTCTCGATACCGGGACTGAAATCAGTACCTTGGCTTTGATTCCTCCATTCCTGAACGATACCTTTATCAATACCATTTTTATAAATCCATTTTGACAATAAAGAAATTTACATTACACATTACAGTACGATCACTCACTTCAAAAGAGGTAGCAGATCAAAGAGCATCTGGAGAAACAGTTTTAACTCTGAGAACAACTAAAATGAAGAAACTGATGGAATATTAGTTCAGTATTTGTAAAAAATTTAAAGAACTGTTAAAGCTCCACAGGTATCGAAATTTGGTGCAGAATGACGAGGCATTTTTGAATGCTCAGCTGGTACCATGAAAGTATCAAAGAGCCCCGGCCTTCGAGACCGACGGTGGCCAGTTTGTCAACAGAGAATACAGTACCAAGGTGGTTTTCTTGCTGGATTTTGCTCCTGGTACCACGGTGCTGTTAGGCAGCTAGCTCCATGGCTAACTGAACTAACAAGCTAACGCCAGACAGCGGTTAGCCTACTAAAGCAACAAGTAAACCCAGCTAACTGCTGTCTGTCCATCAGCTAAGTCTGAAAACTAAACTAGGCTAAAACTGGCCTTATAATGTTTAATTACATCTTGACGGGTCCAAATGGTGCCACTTTACTTGATGTCCAGGAAATTATTCATGGAACCGTTACAAACATTAAGCTGCATTTGACAGTGTAATAAACCTGAATGACATCTTTATGACAAGTCTTAAATTTACCATTTGATTACAGGTCAAGGAAAATACTCATGACGCACTTATAATGATCTTATAACGGCCAGTGTTAAAACCAACCATATACAACAGCTTAATGTCATTTTAAAACATGAAGCTAAACAGTTTCTTCAAGTTTGATAATGTCATGTTGTCATAACAGAGATATTATGGGCTTGGTTAATGTCAAGTTTTCATAACAAAGACACTGACAGGTTATGTTGTCTTAGCTAATGTCAAGTTGTCATAACACAAACATCTCAAACAATGTCAACTTTACATTAAAAATGACACATTAATAAAGATTCATGTTAATGACTGATGTCATCACATGGTTATGAGAGTGTAATGACAGTCTTATGCACAGCCCTTCAAATAAAGTGTTACCCAAAGATTGAACTCTTCATCAATCTAACGGTTATACGTGACCATATTTCCCTTCATTTCTATGTTTCAGGACTGAACGACGGCATCTGTATTGATGCTTGCAGCTCTGATTAAGATTCGTTTAACTCAACAGAACATATCACTGTGCTTTTACTGCTGTCTTCTCATTATACATGTGACTCATTAGCTTTCTGTGTGTGACTAATTGTCATAATAACTTCTGAGAAATGTGACTTTAACCTTGTGGAACAGATCCCTGTCTCAGTTTGTGATTCTGCTCATATGAGAGGTGGCATTATTTTGCATTCAAATACAGCACTGCTGCAGTGACATTATTAAAAGGCACAGATATGACTGGCACAGCAAACCAGGAGCAATCTGATAAATGCTGTTTCCTTGGTTGTGTCATCCTGCTTAGTGGGAAAGGAAACTGCCAGAGTAAATGCTGTCAAAGAATCTACCTGCAGCAGCTGAGGGAATCAGCACAATAGGATTCTCCAGGAGGCTAAACTCCACCGTCTCTAGTGACGGCTGCCTTTGCCTGCCATTTCATTTTCTTGACTGTGGAGAGAGTGTGTGTATATATATATATATATAAATATATATATATATATATAAATAAATATATAAAAAAAGAGAAACTTCCTCTCACCCCAGTGCTTTGTCACACTCCTTTAGAAGCCAGCGTTTCTCTTTCTCTCCCTCTCTCTCTCTCTCTCTCTCTCTCTCTCTCTCTCTCTCTCTCTCTCTCTCTCCCTCTCTCTAGTCTGAAAAGAAGCTGCGATATAAATAAATAAATCTGCTCCTCACAACAGTGAGAAACCGCAGGGCCTCCCTCTGGAGTGCTCAGTGGCAGTTTAAAAGCCTGTTGTTCTCTTATTCATAGAAGCAGTTTTCGTAGGTCGTTTTGAAATGTTGTACATGACCTCCTGACTCTGATAGCTGGTGTTTCCCTGTAGCCACAGCTTGTCTTTACGATACCGGGGCTCGAGTCAGAAAGGAACCGCCTGGAGCTCTTATATACAGTATGCCTGACACGGGTCAGATAGTTTTAAGACGTAATGTGTTGAAACGTGCTTGCTGCGCTAAATTAAATGTGGCCAGACGCGTCGGAACTTTTTCAGACAAAGATGTCAGTTTTTATAAGAATTCAAAAATGATTCGCACTTCTTGTTTTTCCAACCACAGAAGAATTATTTGCAGCTTTTAGCTGATGTTTGGAATCTAATCTGAGAAATAAAGGTGCTACCTAGAACCACAGAGGGCTTTTCAGCTTGTCCCCCATAGGAGAACCCTTTTTGGTTCCTGGTTTAACCTTTTATAAAGGTTACAACAGGAATCCTTTCAGAGAGTTCTATGGAGAACCCAACATAAAGAGTTATACCTTGAGCCATCTGTTCTCCACACATAACCCTTACATGGTGTAATGGTTCCACCCTGAACTCTCTCTGGAGGTTCTATTGCAAACGTTTTTATATCCCAAGGGTATTTATCTAGAACCCACCAAGGCTGTTCTACCAAGAATCCTTTTATGTTTCAAGGGTTTTATCTAGAGCTCACCTTGGGCGTTCAACCAAGAGCCCCTTGATATTCCATGAGTTTTATCTTTTATCTAGAACCCACCCAGGGAATTCTCCCAAGAACCTTTTTTTATATTCCAGGGTTTTATCTAGAATACACTCAGGGGGTTCTACAGAGAACACTTTCATTATACAAAGAACCCTTGATGAAAGAGTTCTTCAATGATTACGACAATCCTTGGAGAACTCTCTCTTCCAAAATGGGTTCTTTGGATAAGCACGGTTCTTAATGAAACTCTCGGTTTTACAAAGAACCCTTGACAAACACTTTTTTCAAAAAAGGAGTAAAGAAGAAAATGGTTTCTGGGTAGAACCTCAGCCCTTCAGGAAGAACCCTTTTTTCTGACAGTGTAAGCTGCTGGAGTTTTAAAGAGGAATAATAAAGGAAACAGATGATGTCCCCACGATACCCTCAGTGTCTGAAGTATTTACATTGGTTATATAAACTGATCAGTAGACTGATAGAAAAGCTCATGAACGTGAAACTGAGAAGAATTTTCTTTGGAATAATGTTTATTTTTCTGTTCTCTGTATCCAGGTTACAATTGTATTCAGCTGATGGCGATCATGGAACACGCCTACTATGCAAGCTTTGGATATCAGATTACAAGTTTCTTTGCTGCTTCCAGGTAAACACTTGCCAAATGATTTATGTATTGTGTTCATGCTTAAAGGGATAGTTCAGATTGTTTGATGTGGGGCTGTATTAGGTTTGAATTCTGTGTTTTAAAAGGATAGTTTGGATTCAATGAATTCACACAATAACACAAACAAACCAGTGTTCTGCGAGGTAGAATTACTAATTTTGCCTGTGGTGTTTGGTCGGTTTGGAGAAAGTCAGAAAAGGCTGCATGGCAAGAAAAGTGGTGAAAATATTGTAAATTTAGTGTGATACTGTTTTTTTTAGGTTGTATGTTTGTTGCTCACCCTGCCCACAGCAGTTCATTCCTTAGCTTACATGCTCAGGGCATAATATCATAGATAATATAGATAATACACTGACTATTAATAAGTGACAGTACCTATTGCAAACCTGAACTCAACAAATAGTTCCATCTATTAAAACTGCATAGGTGGATTGGGGCTCTTTTGACAGGGGTCCCCCAGGACCGTAATGTTTTGGTATTTTTGAAAGGCACTAATTAAAACACAAACAAAAAAACAATCAAAAGAATTGACAGTCATGAATAGTTGGAATAATAAAATAAAGCACCTGTGAGATGTGACGAAAAATAAACCCCTGGTGTCTGTGGGTACTCCAGTCAGTAGGAAAATGATGCATCAAGCATTTAAAGTTATAATCTCCATGGTTTTCATTATATGAACCCCAAGTTTTTATGCTATTTATAGTCAACATTTTTCAGCATTAGCCATTAATTTATTTGCATTCTGTAATTCCCTTTCTGTGTTGTAGTTTTCATTGTAAGTGGCGGAGTCCGCCACTCCTGTACCAGAATCAAGTGATTCAGAAGAAGCAGCCAGTGTTTATTTCATTTCACATGATTTGGAAGGCAACATTCGATCATGCTGTTAGGCGTTTTTGACTGTCTGCTTTAGTCTTCTTTAATGAAACAGGATTATGCATTGAATCCTTCCGGATTATTTATTTTAATCGCATTGTTTCACATGTCGCTTCACCCGTCACTTGCAGTAGCGGCCCTTTAATACAATTGTAAATAGGCCTGGAGAAACCATAAAGAGAAAACTGAGTGAGCATCTTCCCACTTCACAGAAATAGTCACCTGAAATGGAGGTGAGGGAGCCTGACACCAGCAATAATCTCTCTGTAAATACATTTGCTGTTAATCCAGAGAGTGGAGGCAGTCGTAGATAAAGTTGGACTAGTCTGAGTATTTATCTTCTTTCAGAGATCCCTCCTTCCTTGCTTTAAACCCAAAGTGTAATGTATACGGTGTAATTTCACCCATGATTGATCTCTCAGTGTCATTTAAAACCTGAGCGGTTGAGTAGCGGGAAGCGCGGTAATACCGTCGCTATGTGTCCTGTTTTGCAAGGAAGTTGATCCGATGATAGCTGGAAGGACAGAACGGGACAATATTGGACAATATGAGGAGTGTATGCAAAGATGTGTGTGTGTGTTTGTGCGTGGTGTGTCCTGCGAGTTTCACAGTCTTTTTTTTTACAGCCCTTTAAATCATATTAAAGGACTGTGGAGGAGTTATGTAAAATATATCAAATGAAAAAGTTCGAGGAAGTTCGTCTTGACAGCGTGGTTGAAATGGATGATCTTTAGACAAATGATCTGAGCCGGAGATTATGAATAATGAAATAATTCACTGCTCAACTGTCTTGTGGTTATTTGAATCACAAATACATTCTAATTAAAATATAAATTCAGACCGTGTTCTTTCAGTGTCTCTTTTAAATTGTAGCCCCGATGTTACTGTGATACTAAGTTGAGGAAAAACAAACGTAAAACCAAGAACATTTTTGTCGTTCATCATCTTGCACAAGTCACAAGCCTGGTTTATTTTTGGTGTGAGAGGGCAAGATGAAGGTCCAGTGGATAAGATTAACACACTGTTTTTTGTTTTCTTTGATTAAAAAGAAATTTCTGATGCATTCTGATGATTAGTTTAGTTTTATTTTACACAATTTGGAAAATATACACAAAATTGGCAAAGATGACAAATAAAATACAGTGCAGGGAGAATCACAAGACCCAGAGGGCTTATTTTAAAAACATCACAACGTGATTAAGAACACAAAATGAAGGAAAATACAGAACAATATTTATGATAGCAAACAATAACATCAACAATATGGACTTTACATTAACAGTAAGTACTTCATTATCTTTGCTTATCCGGTGCTTCAGCTGACAAGGAGGAGCTCAACCAGTATTGTAGGCCAATACCAATACCAATATCAATACTGAGGGCTAAAAAGTCAGATATCAGTTGGTATTTTTAACATAAACAAACATGTTTGATGGAACACATGGAATATAATGTTCATAAGTATGTTCTCATTAGTGTATAATCAGCTGAAACTAAGAATCGGTGGATATTTGTTGCCTTAGAGTGAGACGTTTCTATCTGCAGGGGTATAGATCCTTTTTCATGGAGACCACCGTGTATTGTCATGTTTCTGCAGTAGACCAGAATGGAGTTTTGCAGCCGTCTCAGAGAGCTGAGGTGTTTGTAGTCTGCAAGCTCACCACTAGATGCCACTAAATCCTACACACTGATCCTTGAAGCAAAAATAAACTCAAAACCAAGACATTTTTTATTGTTCGTCACCTCGTGCAAGTCACAAAACTTTTTAGGGGAGGGGGCAGTTCAGGTCTGGCAGTCTGGTTATTGTTTGAAATAAATTAAAAGAATAATTAATAAAAACTACATTTTTGATCCTCTGAAAGAAGAACAAATATCTATACTAGCTTGTGTTTGTGCATGTGTATGATTTTATTTGTGTAGTTACCAGGGCTGGGTAGTAATGGATTACTGTGCATGAAAAAAAATCAATTATAATATCAATTATAATCGTCGTAAATTACATTTGAAACCGTTTTAAGTAGATTACAATTACATTGTCAAGGATTCTTGATGACATTTTTGATTACATCTTTAAAATATATCTATTTAAAAAAATGTTTTTTTCATAATAAATACCCTCTTAAATCATGAAAAGCGAGTCTGACATAATGTACATTGTTTCTTTAGAAAGTCCTCCACTAACTGATTGCAAAAATACATTTTATTTGTGTTGAAAATCTTTTGATTTTTTTTAAAGAGAAAGAAAGATTATTTGTGGAACTCAAAATTTTGTTTGCACAAAGTGCAGTATTTTCAATGTTTTATTTTGAAGTAATCCAAAAGTACTCATATTAGATTACATTTGTTTGTAATCCAATGAATTATGTTACAAATTACAGAATTTGCAATGTAATTCAGTAACAGTTTACATTTGAAAGTAATCTGACCCAGTGCTTGTAGTTACTGTATGAGGTCCAAATACAGAAAGTTGGTCTTTGTGAAGACAGTTTTTTTTAATTTTGAGCGTTGGGATTTGGATTTAGGTTTCAGAACAGGCTTAGGTTCATGTTTGAGTTCAGGACATGAATTAAGGATATATGTTGTGGTGCACTGACACAAATCTGTGTCTGTGTGTATTTGTAGTCGTTACGGGACCCCTGATGAGCTGAAGCAGCTGATCGACGTGGCTCACTCGATGGGGATCGTGGTGCTGCTGGACGTCGTCCACAGCCACGCCTCCAAGAACACAGAGGACGGCCTGAACCGCTTCGACGGCTCCGACTCCTGTTTCTTCCACGATCCACCCAGAGGGGAGCACGCGCTGTGGGACAGCCGCCTCTTCAACTACTCCAGGTACCGCTGTCAACTACTGTAACTCATCTTCATCACTCTTCACTGCACTGCATGTATAGATTTAGCTGCTGTCACTGGTAGTAAATTCAAAAGTCATTAAGGATTTATTTTTAAAGAAAGATATGTTAAGAGTCTAAATGATCTTTGCGTTCGATTACATCTTAAACTGTATGTTTCTCAAGACTGAAATGTCTTCATCCCTGCACCTACAGAACCTCACACCAGGACATATAAACAACACAAGCTGCTGCTCTTTAGCATAATTATGCATTAAGTTTATTGGCATGAAAAAATGTTGTGCAATGATGCACGCTGTATTTTTAGATGTGTATTGATGCATAGAGTTAAAGTGTGATTTTTAAGTCAATTTGATGCATTAGTTTTGCAAACTATAATTTACATTTCAACAAGGTGGAGAAAAACTGCAGGGAGCACTAACAACTGTTTGTGAAGTTTTTTTTTCTGGAAGTTGTGCGAGCTGTAAAGAGCATATTTAATGAAGAAAGCTGTGCAATGTAATTAAATCAGAATGTAATTACTTAGAGATGTACAGTAGTGGTGGAAATACTCTGCAGTTTGTGTTATTAATAGTGGATCTGCAGGTTTCAACTCCGCTCCACATTATGCTCTAACTGTGACGATTAAAGGCTGCATATGAATGTTACATACCAACCTCATGAAAGAGGTTTAAAGGGGTAGTTTTGGATTATTTAATGTGGGGTTATATGAGGTGCTTATTGATAATCAGTAGATCCTAGTCAGCACGTCCCCTGTTTGAAGAAGCAGAGAGGAGTACAGCAGCTACACAGTGTACTGCTGTGGACAGGATCAGCAACAAGATGTTGTTTTAACCACTGCTTTACTTTGCCGTCAGAAAGCCTTTTCAGATGGGAAACGCTGTTATACAAGCCAAATGTTGCTCTCTCCAAACCAACCAAACTCCATCTGCAAAATCAATAATTTTACCTCGGCGAACTCAGGGGTCACTGGTCTACAGCTGCCTCGATCTGTTAGTCATTCACACAAGTCACACTAAAATACAAACAAACAAAAACGTTAGCAACATTGCTATTAGTAACAAGGGTAGTTTGTGTCA
This sequence comes from Lutjanus campechanus, assembly GCA_027495735.1. Lineage (NCBI taxonomy): Eukaryota > Metazoa > Chordata > Actinopteri > Lutjaniformes > Lutjanidae > Lutjanus > Lutjanus campechanus. The sequence continues at coordinate 3,309 of JAJHUR010080034.1, read as the reverse complement.
AAGTCTGAGAGCTCAAACACAAAAATGTTTAATCAAATTCTCCAGTTATCCACTGATCAGGACAGTTTAGTCTGATTATTTGCACAAGTATTTTAATGCAGGCAAATTAATGGAACTTAATGGTTTGAGTATTTCTTAATTCAACAAAGGTTTTGTGCAAATGGTCAAAATGGCATTCTGGTGTTCAAAAGCTCTGATTAAAAAAAAAAAAACAGACAGAACTAACAGATCAAGGCAGCAGTAGAGGGAGCAATATTTGGCTCATATGTTTCCCATGGGAAAAAGGCTGCCTCCAAGGTAAAGTGGTGGAAATATTATAAATACAACATAAACTTAAAGCGATATAGATTTTTTTAAGTGGCTAAAATACCTTTATGTTGCTCCACAGCTTAGCTTCCATGCTGGTACTCCTCTCTGCTTCTCCAGACAGGGGCTGGACTGACCACCGCTTAATATAGTTAATACACTGACTATCAATAAGTACCTCATACAATCCCACCTCAAATAACTTGAACTATCCCTTTAAAACTGGCCATGGCTGCATCAGATATAAAAATGTTTACCTTTTGAAAACAAGGTTGATAAACGAGCACATGATTTATAATTTAAACAAAAATGTGTAAGCAACAAATGACCAGATTGATAAATGAGGTTAAAATGGGAGCTGGCGTCTGATTCTTTATTTTTCCTCAGACTATCTGATACAGGAAGATGTGCTGAAGGTCAAAACCAAGACATGATCTCAAAAATGACAGATTGCATCTCTCACCAAAATGGCCACGCGGTCCAGCTCGCTGTTAATCTGATATTCCTAAGGCGTAAAATGGGCTATTAATGGTGAACTTAAGTTTCCTCCGATGCTCTTGATTTTACCTTTTACACATTGGGTCAGACAGGTGTTGAATTTTAATGCATTTTGAGTAATGATTTGATGTTACAGTGTTGGCGGGTTTTGCTAATGTCCATATTTTCAGCTAATTACAAAAATGTGAGGAAAAACATAAAAGGCCTCCAGTCGGCAGGCAGTTTTCAGCCTCTGCTGGTGCTCAGTGTACACCAAAACTATTGATTGGTGTTGTTGTAGGCCCTGTTAATTAAGTGTCTCCTCTTGCCTCTGTACCCAGAAAATGATCCCAGCACACATTAAACAGGAGCAGGCGCTGTTGGTTCTATCAAACGCCTTTTTTTGAACTCGCTTTTAATAAGTGTGTGTCGGTGTGCAGCCGTTTCCAATACATTATACAATGTTTAGTGTCAGGCGTGGGGGCTATAATAAGAGAACAAGGTTCTTCTTTCATTAGTTATTGAACTCTCTTCATATCCGAAGCTCTCATTAAACACGGTGCAGACATATGCCACGACTGGGAGGCATATGAGGAGTCATTTGTAAAAGCCCAAAGGAGCTCCACAATGTCATAGACAGTTCATTTGTCTTCTCTGCCTCTCTCAGGTTGTTTGGACGTGTCGTTTGTGTCAAGCTCCTCTGCAGCTCCCTCTGGAAGGAAATGAAGCTCAGAGGCTAGCCGGCCGCAATGCTAGTGTGAAACACGGGCTGTTTTTAATCAAGCGGCCCGGCTATCAGCCATCACGCTCTGACCATGATGTTCTTATTAGGCTGACAGAGGCTGACTGATACTGGCTATCGCAGCAAAGATATATTTTCCTTGTTGCTGCCTCCTCTGCTCCCCCTCCACTTGTGCATCTTTATCAAAGAGCACCTTTTCTTATTAGTATGTGTTTCTCTGCGATTTCTCCTCATAAAACATTCAGCTCAGTCTGGAGAAAATGTCGTTTAGATGGATGCTGCTATCCAGGTCTGAACGTGAGGACCCTTTGAGTTTGAGGACACTAAAGGGCCCAACAGATACCGGATTGTTTGCGCAGATACCGGTATCAGGGTAAAAAAATTCTGATATCAACATATCGGATGATATTCTTTATACAGAATATTATAAACAGAATATAGAATACATACATAACACACATTTTCTGCAATGATCCCTCAAAAGTGATGAAGACTGGTAAAACAGATGTGAGATGGAGGCAGCATATTTTACAGTGTAACAATATAAACTTTTATTGTCCAAAATGATATCAGGTAGATAATATCGCTGTTACCTACCAATGTTTTCTTACAACATTGAAGTCGTCTTTTGATTTAAAATAATTAAACTGAACATAGCTACAGTAACTTTAACCTGGTGAACTGGCCGAAATTGTAGCAGAAACATTTTTCAGTACAACAAGCTTAATTTCTTGCTTTTTGCTCGCAAGTAAATAGCATGCTAGCTAATCTACTTTACCGTGACGACACAATGAGTCATTAAAGCGGGCAAGTCAACTTAACATATATAAGTTTTGGAAAAGTTTGACCAACTACTAATATTCTGGTGAGGTAATTTGCTTCTGTGCAAATAAAATTTCAAAAATTGAGTATACTCACTGAAATGAGACTGAATAATGTTAATAATTGTCTGTATTCAATTGCAACCATTTAATTTTCAAGCATCCAAAAGACATATCAAGTTCACATCTCACTGCGCACAATTTTTTTAAATACAGTTTTTTTGGGGGGGGTACCTAAAACTCAAAGGTTCAGGTTTGTCTAAAGAAGAAAAGTAAATTATCTCAACAAAAGGTATTAGGTAGGCAAAACTTTGTTCAGTTTGTGTCAAATCCTATGAGTCTGAGTTTGATTAAAAAATCTAATGAAGGCGGTTGCCTTGAAATTTTCTCAGCTTTGTTTGCAGTATGCGATTATGTGAGTTATTATTATTTTTAGATACCATCTCAAAATAACGACTAAGTCATTATCTTGAGGTTTCTCATTATTTTGAGATACTAACACAATAATTTGAAACAGTTTCTTAATATTATGACTTACAGGATTTTTTTTTTTTTTTTCATCACATTGCCAGGAATGTGTTTCCACAAGTAGAGACGGGACATGAACAGCAGCGCAGTGAAAACACAGACTTTTCATAGAGCGGGCGAGAGTATATAACAGAGATCTAGATGTTTGTCACTGTTAACAGAGACTGCAGTCTGCAGTGTAAACCACAGTCACGTGGAATAATGAATGAGCACTCACTCTCTCTCTCTCTGCGTCTGCGTCTGCAGTCTGCGTCACACCTAAACAGCCTGGTTTCTCAGTGGTTCGTAGGAGCAGCCGACACAGAAAGTCACACTGATCACATGGCCTCCATAACGACCCTAAAAAAACGCACAGTGTTTATCCCAGCGTTCGACCCTGTGAATTAGATTTACTATTTCAGTATAATAGAGAAAAATGTAATAATTTCCTTGCTT
>JAJHUR010080032.1:0-11191 GCA_027495735.1 Lutjanus campechanus | reverse complement strand
GTGAGACTATTATAATCTGTCATGAATATCCTCCTTCACCTCCAGTGGTATATTCTGGACTCGTCATATAGATGTCATTACATGTTATTACACTGCTTTTATAATGGTGACATTAATACTTTCCTTGTCTTCAACTATTTGGTACCATTTGGACACATCATAAAGATGTCATTAAAGGTTATAAGGCCAGTGTAGCAGCAGAGAACAGTATCAAGATGATTTGGCTTACAGTGTTAGTTAGCTAAATCATCTTGGTACTAACACAGTTAGCTTACAGAGTTGCTAAACTGCTATCTGCTGTGATCTGTACATGGTGTTAGCTAGTTAGCTCAGTTAGCTGTGAAGCTAACTGCCTTTAAAGCATTTTTTTAATGCTTTAAAAACCAAAATAGTGTTGACAATGAATTGTACATGTATTAATTCAATTGAGAAATGTCAGATTATTATCATTTCACCAGACATACAAAACAACCCTTGAGTATCCATCTGTTAGTGTAATCAGGTGCCCATTTGGCATTAATAAATTAACCTATTGAATCATGCATTAAATATTTATAAACTGTCACCATGTATAGACTGACACTGATGTAGTAATGGAGACTTTGGATGGGCACAGGGTAACACAGCCATCAGCATGTTTACATTCAAAGAAGTTTCTAGAAGCTCTTTAGCTCCTGCCTGCCAGAATCCAAACTTCCTGATTCACAGCTGCAGGAGAGGATGTTTGTGGCTGAAACAAAAGTGAACTCCCTCCTCGCTCTATGCTGGTCGACTTTCACAATGTATACTTTTGTAAAAAGTAGTTGGAGCTGTTCTACAGGAAGGATTTAATCCTACCAAAAAGGCCTTACATCAATACATAGCCTCCTAAAACGTCTAATAAAGAGTGAGCTACATGACGGTTTCAGCCTGATAATAAGCTTTGTTTAGTCACTCCCCTCATTGTGACCTCTATCAGTTACCAATTCAAAACGGGGTGAGCTGAAGCTTTTGTTGAACCTGTTGAATTCCAGAGCAAAGGCCATTCCCACACTCTGCTGCAGGCTCCTCCTCTGACTGATTCCAATGACAATGACAATGACAGCACTTCCGCCATCATCACACCCAAAACCCGCCCAAACTCAGTGAGCATACCAGCTCAATGTTAAAAAGAATGTAATGTTAAAAAGAACCTTCAGCCACCTCCGAGGTGTTAATGCAGCAGTGCGTTTAAGTCTTGGACAGTATGTCAACTCTGCTCCTCCTTATCTTTTCTCACTCTCTGTGTCTGTTATTTGCGCAGCAGTGGCCTCACCTGTTTTGTCTGGATCAGCGTTGTTGTTCTCCAGCTCTCCTGGGAAGGTAGGAGGGGCACGGACAGGAGTTGCTGCCTCAGGAGTGTCAAAATGACCCTCTGAGTCAGAGCTGTGGAAGCCAGAGAGAAACAGAGAGAGACCATAAACTTCACAAACATTCAAAACATGACAAAGTAGGAGGACAGAACGATCCTGAGGAGGAGTGATCCCCTAAAAATATGCTGGAATTAGGCCTACAGTATATGTAAATGGCTCAATCATCACTGTAAATTGTAAAGACGACTTGCCCAAACAAAAGTGCATTAACTGTGCTATATGTGCAAATAGGTGGATAAATAGGGGGATAAAATAACTCTTTATCTCTAATCACTCCCAAATCTGTTCAATTGTACAGAGATATTATTTGATTCCATATAGATTAAGAATCATGGTATCATAATCTAACATTTTGATGGCAAGGCCCACCAAGCAGCATTAGCATATAGCCCTTCTTTTGTGAGAAGTCTTTAAAGTCAACTGTTTTTTTCAGCCTCTGCTGGGAACACTGAAGTTTAGATGGTTTAAAACACTCATTTTACAGGGTCTTGAGGCATCTAGCTAAATTTAAGGAGCAGAGCAGCTTTGAAACAGGTGTAGACCAGTCCAGGTCATCACTGACAGCGCATGTGATGAATGATGTTTTAACTGGCAGACAATGATGGGCATGGAAAACTAGATATGTTATATACAAGTATTATGCATACACATTACATGTGTATATTAAAATAATACATGCATTACTGATAAAACTAATACTTTTTAAAAAATTTTTACCTTTTTAACTTATAGTATTTTTGCTGCGGCCTCTAGCACCCCCCAACCGGGACAGAGAAAGTATTTTGCAACTGATTTTAGCTGCTGATCCTTTAAAGTGAATCAGTTTCTACTTGAGAGTCCTAATCACAGCAGATTGCAGTTCAACCACATAGTAATGTTACTGTCTAAACTTGTAAAACTATAATTTCTTTGCATAAAAAAAGATCACAGCAAAGTGATCTACAAATCTAGATCTACAAATTTAGATCTAGATCTAAATCTAGAAAAGTTTCATTGCTGTTTTGAATATAAAAGTGCACTGAATATTATCATATGCACCTTTCATTGTGTATTATGTTGAGAGATGACTTGAAGTTTTCTACTGAAACAAATCTATCTATATTATACCCTCCTTTCTTCTCTGATGTCGTATTGTGCTTTAACAACACTCGACAGACACCATTTGATTCATGCCAGTAATGGGGAGAAAGTAAAAGACCGAAACAAATGAAAGAGGGAGGAAATAGGGCAACCCACTATTTCCTGTCACATCTTCAGCACTATACAGCATGAGGTATGACACTGCACCACACAAACTATATACAGTATGTAGCCATCTTAATATAAGATACATGGGCCCTTCTCAACAACGCATGCTTGTGGTTTTAACATTGTAAAGCGGCAACTTTCATTTTGATCTGATCACTTCAGGAAGTCTCATCACAGCGCAGTTAGATATTGATGTGACTCCGGGTAGATAACTGCTGGGATAGTAAACAAACGTGGATTTTGGCAGAGTAGTGATACATTATCTGGTCAAAATAATGTCAGTACAAAAAAGTAGGTGTGAATCTTCTATTGAATTTCCTACTTGGAACAATGGCCAAGATAATGTTATCAAAACAGACGAGGAGCCATGATGCCTTGAGCATGTGTCATGTAATGTTTGTGTGTTAGCAAAGATTACATCATCTAACTAAACCGTACCTGACTGCAGTGCTGGAGGGTGTGATATTTCTGTGAAGCCACAGAAATGAGGATGTACCAGAAAAACATTCAGTACAAATACTGTCACAGACTAAACTACGGCGGCCACGCCAGAAATGTGTCAGCGCTGTACAACAGCATAACTCATTAGACATTTTTGCATTTATAGGCAAAACTGTTGATGCAGATACGACAACAGACATGTTTTTTCTTCTTTTTCTATCCCTCATAATATCAGACATTCCTCAACCTGATAGGTGGTCACACACTCATCAACACTCATGAAGAGACATGTGAAAATGCCTTCTTCTCCAGTCCAGACAGTGTGAATCACAGTGTCAGTAGTCTCAGGGGCTCCAGCTCAACACTTGCCTGCAGCCTTGAGATCTCTCCTCCTCCTCCTCCTCTTCCTCTCCTCTTCTCCCTCCACGTTGCTCCCTCTCCTCGCTGGCCTCCAGCCCATCCTCATCCTCCTCTCCCTCTCCCCCTCGCACCGCCGTCCACGTCCATTTGGCCCATGACACTGGTGACAGCCAAGACATCCCTCCTCTTTCCACGGGGGTTCTTCTTCAACCCTCTGTTTACCTAAAGGATTCACTGGGCTGGTTTCCAGAGCCTGATGGATCCTTTTCTGTGCTCCTCTTCTTCTTTAGATTTCCACCCTGTCAACAGCTCTCACATCTTTCCACAGAGCTTCTCTCTTCATACAAGTTCCCAGTTTCTCATGAAAGGAAGAACACATTTCTTCTACTCTTCTTTTCTCCCTCTATTTCTATAATCTCAATCTTAATCACAAATATTTCAGCTGCCTTCTTGATCTTCTCTTCTCTTTTTTCCAGTCACGCACCTTCTCCCTCTGCCTCGGTGGCAGAATACCACAGCTCTGATCAGCTGGGTTTCAAAATGCTGCTCTCACTCTCTCCTCCTCTGAACCCCCCTCCAAACGTTCCCCTCCACCTCAGGCCAGTCCACTGCTAAAAAAACATAGCAGGGGAGGCAGGAAGCTTCAAGCTCTACAACTAAAGCAACTTCCCTTTACTCAGCTACACGAGTTCCCCTGTGGTTGAAGAATGGTATGTCCCTGTCAAACCGCTCCACCACTCTGATTCAGAAGGAGGGAGTCAGAAAGCAAACACAGAAGGAGGAGAAGGAGGAGGAGCTGAGCTGTTGGGGCTCCACATTTTATAGCTCAGAGAGAGGTTTGGAATGTGGGGTTGTATCTTTAAGCCTCCTTTGCTCCCCCCAGGCTGTTAAACAGTTAACTGTTTCTCCCATCCAGTGGCAGGCATGCATGACCAGGGGAACCAGTCCTGTTGGACAGCCCCAGGAGATATACCTGGCTGGCCAGTCTGTCTGAGGTAACAGTTCAGACCATTTCAATGCATTTACTAAAGGACAGCAAAAACCCATTGTAGCATCTGACTCAGCTACAAATTGTTGAAAATAATCAAGGAAAATAAAGCATGCTGTTACTTATGATGTGTGTCTGAAATACCTCAACAGTATAACAGTACTAACAGTATCAATGCTGCTAAGTAAGCCAAAGCCATTTATAACTATCAACAGAGGACTGTCCAGCTAACATAATCAAAATCAGAAACACTGCTACAGTTGATCTATTACTTACAGCTGGTGCCGGCAACTGTGCAATTCAAATTTTACTTGATGATAGTTCTCCATTTGATCAATGATGCAATGTGGTTGGATCACCTTAAAAGATGAGTCTGCCTCGGGGATCCAGTCTTAGACCAGTTTAAACTTGTCGAACAGAACTCTTTCTGTGGCGTTGCCCACGGCTCCATCCTTGCCCCCCTGATGCTCTGTATACACACACTCCCAGTAGGACATGTTATCCACAAACACAACATCCATTATCACTGACTATGTTAGCAGGCACACTAATTCCTGACTATTATTCCGAACATTATTCTAAGTTTGATAGGGGTCATGTACACCATATTGTGTTTGGAGATTCAGAATGAGCCCTTATTCCAAATGAAAAATTTCCCTATACAGGTGGAATATGTGATATTTTTTACAGGTTTTCTTAGACATGTATACAGCACATTTGGAATATGGGTCTCAATTGGGGTTCTTCCACAGTTTGTGATGCACAGCCTCTGGCATGTTTATTGTCAGCTCTATGCATCGTAAACAAACCAAATACTCAACAGTTTTCAAAGCTGGGGGAGAGATGTGTGCACAAAAGAAAAAAACACATTTCTGGTTGGAAGGAGAAACATACTTTTAGGCATTATGAAAGACTTAGATATCAGCACGTTTTTGGATATGCACTATCACAACACCGACCTTTTCAATTGACAGAGACTGTGTTTGTTGTTTGTTTTGTCAGTTTGTTTCATTAGTATGTTAATCAGAATAACTATGCACAGCTGCATGTAAACATGGATATTAGATATGTAAAAGAAGGCAGCCTATATCACTTAATGTCTTATGTATTCAGAAATTAAGTGCTGAATGTCTGGATATTAACACCTTTTATTAATGCCATCCATTTGATTATCTTTAGTTTTAATATATTTTATCTGTTCTTTTTCTTTATTTCATACTTTATGTGATTTTATCTCATTTTATTCATGGTATATTAACCTATTTCACTTTCTGTACTTGTAGTGGCCTAATTTTATTGTGCACAATTGTTTTATCCTAGATTTTTCTCATGTAAAGCACTTAGGAATTGCATTTGTTTTGAGAATTGCTTTGTAAATAAAGAATTATTATTATCATTATTATTACCATTACAGGTGGTTCATATTTGAAAAAATGCCAACCAGCGGCAGTTATCGGCTATAAAGTAAGTCTAGCAATCACCTCTATGATATTCAAAGCAAAATGAAACACATATCAGACCTTCAAAGTGGCCACAGCTTCTGTCCTTAAAAATGGTTCACATTTTTAAAGCCTGCCTTAAAACAACACTTGCATGTTTTTTTATGTACATTAAAAGAGGTATAGGTCGATGTAATCATTCCTCCTCTCCATAGTGGTTGTGAGGAGATGCCCTCCAGATGCTTTCATTATGTAAGAGATAGGGAATAAAATCCACAGTTCTCTGTGCAAAGCTTGACTGATACATCAACCAGGCCAACACAGTGGCTGTTTCGGTGTATGTGTTGGCTGATGAATAACACAAAGTTATAGTACAGAAATGCCAAACTAGGTTTGAGGTAATTTAAGAAACAGTGTCACTATTACATAGTTTGTCAGCCAGAGAATATCGACAAGTTGATGTTTAGCACAAGTCAGATGCCACATTCAGTATGTACAGTTAGAAATAAATGAGATTGATTGTTTATGTTAACAAAAATATTTTTTCTATCTATAACTATTTTTTAAACTCAATATATCAATATCATTGTTAGCCACAAATTTAACATGGGTTGGATACTGTGGATTTTTCCCCCTCTATCTCAGGAATCACATTAGAGAGAGGTGTCCTCATGGACAGTATTGAAAGAAGGCATGATTAAAGCCATTATTAACGCTTTAGTTGTATAGATGGACAAGTGAGTATTGCATAGATAGACTTGAAAAAATGTGAATCTATTCTTTGGTTTGTAGTTGAGAAAGTAAAACAAACTCTAAATTCATTCATCATGTCAGGGGAGCAGTCTCATAAATAATGACACAGATAAACCCGATCTTAAAAAGAGGCACATCACTCACAGATTCAGTACTTTGGGGATGGGCAAAACCTATAAATGGATAATCTGACCCACAATTACAGCAATTTAGTTACTTTTTAAACACCTGTATGGTACTGTATATCTGCTCTTTTTTCTATTATGCATCCTGTGTATATTGTTTTCTAATTCTGTCCTCCCCGTCCAGAAACTCCTCCAGGGTTTGACTTGGCCACCATGCAGCAACTAAACTCCTCCCAAATTCCAGTGGAGGAGCAGAGACACACGTGCCTCAGTCAGGCTCAGACTTTCCACACTGGACCAGAAAGGGTGGAGTTTGTCCTCTGCCCACTTATTTACTGTCTGGGTCTGGAGGAGCTTGAGGTTGGGGTAATGATGAGGAGGATCTCTACTTGCATTGAACATGTGCAAGTAGTAGTTAAGGGGAAATACAAAGAGATTATCACCAGAGCATGTGGATCAAGTTGTGCCTTTAATCTGACAATAGTATCTGTTTCTTGACGGTAAAATGTTTGCTTGCAAAAGCAAGAGGCTTTCCTATTTTTGAAGTCAGTGATTCACAGTGGAGACCCTCAGTAACTCAGGCTGATTAGAGCAAAAGATTACTGTCTTCCAGTGTGTCATGACTGGCAGTCCTTGTCCTTGATCAACACTTATTGATTGATTGACTGATTGATGGACAAAGCTATAACACATGACAAACCTTACATGGGAGGTGTGCTGGTGGAGTGTTTTCTGCATCTGTGTGGTTATTTTTCACAATAAATTGATGTTTGTAAGTGGTAAGAGTTTTAAATTCTTTGTTTCCATGGATTCTCTGTTTATTCTAAATGGCTCTCTGCACCAGCAGTGAGAGGCCAGTAAAGACTCATGCTAGCCAGGGATAAGTAGGTTACATAAGAAAGGTTCCTATTACCATCCCAAACAAAAAAAATGATGACTATGCTGCCAGTTTTTAGAAACATGCGAAAGAGAACTGAACTGAATACAGTCATCCTTTCCACTCCTTTCAAAACAAACCACTCACACTCACAGATGGCAGCTCTATGCCTGCTTTTCTAGTCTAAAAATGGCATCAATAAACATCAGTGGGTAGCGTGAGGCAGCTGTGTGTGTCTCCAGATAAAAGACCAGCCCGTTCTCACAGTCTGTTCTACCACCACCACCACAGCCTCCAGAGGTCCTGTCAAGGAGTCTGATGTTCCACCAAAATCTAAACACAACCCAAAAGAGCTCAGATTTCAAACACGGTGGGAGGAACTCAAAAGTCACTAAAGTAGAACAAAAACAGTCCTGCCCTTCTCAAACCATTGTTTTTCAAGTTTTCTCAGTTGACATGGCAACTTAAATTCTGCCTGTCTCAGAGCAAATGTGACTAATGACACATTGATGTTTAGTCTCAGGCTCAACATCCAGTAACAGTATTTGTCTGACAAAGCTCCTCTGTAACTTCACAGCTCAAGTGTCCGAAAAAAGCAAAGATAATATTTGCACATGAGCAGATGATGTGTTTACAGCAGTACAATACTTTAAATACACTCTTGCCACAAATAGAAATTGTGTTCAGTTTTAGAGGACAACAGTGGACAGCCTTTCCACTGGAGGCTAAAATAAGTGTAGACACAGAGAGGAAGGAAGTGAATCAAATGTGACCAGAAGAATAGTTATGCAGGCGTTTGAGGAACAGAGGAGGAAGAGGAAGGGCAAGTGGAGCAAGGGTCCTTGACACAGTTTATGTGTGCAACAATTAGCCTATGTCAGCATACAGTAGTAGAAATGAAAGTCCTCAAACAGCAAGCTGAAACACAAACTGAACAGTATGAGAAAAACATTCATCATAGCAGTTAAAACTACTAGCTGAAAATGATTTGCTTTGACTTTAACTGATGACCACATCCTGCCAGAGATGAGTATCTTAGGTCTTTTAAGCACTCACACATCTTATAATTTCGCTGTTTCTCTCTGTGCTGTCAAATATGGATCAGTGTCCTGCTGCGACATCTAGTGGTGAAAGTGCATAATCACACCCAGTCAAAGGTCTAAAAATTTTAAGGGTCCTCATATGTCATATCATGTCAGAAGATTTATTTTACTGTACCATGATGCATTCTTGCAAATATCACACACAAACACACTGGACAACCTCATAACATGAACCTCTAAAATGAAAATAAATAAATAAAATTAAAAATGAAATGCATCACAGGCTAATGTCATTTGTTCCCCAGCTGAAAGAATATCAGTGCACTTCACACCAGCCATATTGATATGAAACAGTAGGGTAGAGACAGGTGTTATCAATGATACTTAGTGAGGTCCTGTTTTATTCAGTGTATCAGAACCTTTTTCAGTGAGCCAGCATGCACAATAGCAGAACCCTCACTCTGTTTGACCTGAACAAAACCCTGCTTAGTATGGGCCTAATCGGTAACATATGTGTTTACCCTACCATTTCATGTCAAAACGTATGCTGTCTACAATGAATATAAAGGAGTGGAAAATTGTGAAAACTGAGGACAGATGGAGTACTGTGTGTTACTGCAGAGCCGGGTAACACACAGTACTCCATCTGTCCTCAGTTTTCACAATTTTGCCATGTTGCCATGAAGACAATAAATCACGTATTACAAAGGGACAGGGAAGTTAAGGCAACTCGAAGAAAGGTAGAGGTAGAGGATAAAAAACTATCTATAGTTTTTATTAATATGCGAAGAAAATAGTTTCGTCGATGGGTGGCAGCAAAGTTCTTTGAACTTATCCGATTTGGTCGTGTCTAGAAGGGAACCCAAGATTTCATAAACTCTCGCGAGATTTGTACTCGTTTCTTCATTGTGCACGTTGTACAAACTAATTATGTTTTATGATGTGGCAACGCTGTGTAAAATATGGGAGATTAAGAGACAGAAACTACCTGATTAGTGTTTGGGAAAGATCATGGTTTGGTTTAAAATGATCGCTCTTGCGAGATCTTTCACGCGTCTGGGGTTACCTTCAATACACGACAGTCAGCTTTACAGAGGGAAATTAAGTCCGCCAAGCCCGAAGAAGAAGTACTTCCGTTAGCTAGTAGCTAAATGGCGGTTGCGAACAGGGTGGACTGTAAACATTACTACGGTTATAACTGTAACTGTCTAATTATCATTAAAACATGTACTCGACTGTGTCGGAAATACAGGGTAGTGACAACATGTCCTTTTTCAACTTTCAGGTCGGTTCATATGCCGTGCTGAGAGGAAATTCACTATCGAAGAGACGAAAACGAAGCTAGCGGTAAGAAGTGCACCTCACACACAGAGCTAACAATAACTTTATAACGTCAGATTGTCACTAAATGGTTAGTTAACATAATGTTTGCTTATGTAATATTAACGTTAGCGCTGTGTTCAACAATTATGCTGTCATCTGTCTGTCAAAACCTAGCTAACGTTCTCCAGAGGCAGATAGATGAGCTTGCTTGTGTACACTAAAGCTAATATTCTGAAGTTGCTTTACCCTATGAATTGAAACGTTGAATGCAAACATCCTCAGTTGACCTAATGGAGAATGAAGATGGAGACAAGGACACGGGCTGTGAAGTGGCTGAGCTCCGTCAGAGAGTAGAGTCTTTGAAGCAAGAGCTCAATGAATGCAGGACCGAGCTGGTCAAGTTACAGAAGCAACTGAACCAGTCCGAAAGACTACAGAGGAGCACAGAGAGCTACAACGAAGACCTGAGGAAACAGGTCAGTGCGTACTAACACTCTGAAATATTACTATTATGACCTCAATACAGACCACAGTGTGGTTGATGTCTGTCTTCTCTTTCTGTCAACACAAACACACACACGCACACTCAGGTATTTAAACTGTAAAGCCATGCTTTGGTGTTAATATCGGAAAGAATACATTGAATTTACCTGTCAAAACTCTATTTTTAAAAAATTATTTCTTAATAAATTCAAAAATTAATTTAGAATAATTGAACGTGGAAATGTTATGGAGATACTATGAGATATCACAGGTATTGTATCACTACTTAGCACTGGCCAATATACAAAGTTCAGGTATCCAAGTCAATGTTGGCCATGAAAAATGGTATTGGACCATCTCTAGTTTAAAAAAAATAAAAAAATAAAAATCATATTGCAATTCTTTTTGACAGACTTTGCTGCAGATATGAGTGGGATGAGCAGGAATGATCATTTTTGCATCATAATAATTATAATAATCAATTTTCACTGGAAAAGAAATAAGTTGAAATCATTTTAACATTAAATTTGTTGGGGTTTGTACCAAATGACAAAAAATTGCAGCTTCTTATTGTTTATCTATTCTTATTACGATTTTGCTAATGTTTAGACAAGTTGTGCAGCCCTAAATCACTGTAATGCAGTCCCTACTATTCCTGTAAAAGGCATTGTGTCATGACACTGCTGTCAAATACTGAAGGGTCTCCCTCAGGAGATTGTT
>JAJHUR010080026.1:0-22670 GCA_027495735.1 Lutjanus campechanus | reverse complement strand
GAGTGAAGAAACATTCACATTTACATCCCGCTCTGTAAGCCAGGACAGGATCATGCGTGATGTAGTCTGGACGCGGAGTGGTGTGGGTCTCCTCTCTGCTCTGACTGCAGCTACACCTGCTGCACGAGGCTACTGGGACACTGACCGCCTGTGAGTGCTTTGGGGCGGGGAGAGGCTCACGGCAGCATCCGCCGCTCGTTGAGGACTAACTGCAGAGCGATATGTGCTTTCACGCCAGAGTCTTCAAAACGCTAGAAAAGTCTCATATAACACCAGAAAAAGTAGCTAGATTTGTCGCTAATTGCATCGGACAAAAAAGTCGCCAAGAGGATTAGGAAAGTCGACAGAATTAGCGAGAAAGTCGCCAAGTTGACAACACTGGCTGCCCCGGTGTGCACTATGCCCGTGTATGCCTGGTGGTGGGCGTGACCAAACAAGGACAAGATGCAGAATTGCTGATATTTTCAGCATTTGGCAGACAGATTGCTCGCACTGTTGGAGGTATTGCCATGCATTTTGATAGTCCTATAGCCAACCCACTAACATTTTTGTCTCGTCTCGTCTCGTCAACGAAAACAATAGATACGTCTCGTCATATTTTTGTCATCAAAGAGTTATGTTTAGCTCGTCACCGTCTCGTTTTAGTCATGAAAAAAAGGTGCGTTAACGAAATCATTTCGTCATCGTTATCGTTAACAAAAACAACACTGCTTTAGAGACACACAATGCAAACCAGCACGATCATTACACAGAAGGTCAGATTCAGAGTGATATATCTTTCTATACAATGATGACAAAATAAAGGGCGCACTCAGTGAAAGTCACACAGGAAGAACAAAGCTCCCCCGTCTGAGCTGAATGTCACCGCAGGATTCAGGGCTGAAGCTGTGTGTGTTTTTATGTGTATGTATAGAAGAGTTATGCTGCTCTGTCGGACTTTTATAGCAGGGTAATAAAACAACAGAGGAACAGAGAGAAGAAAAGAAACAGCCCGGCTGCATCATTAGATTTAGATATGGTGCACACACACACACACACACACAGATGCAATGTGAGCTTTCCATCACATGCAGAAATAGTGACACTGCATCCTTTCCAGATCCCCACACAGCCAGAGGATCAACACCCGTAATGAAGGCATCCACAGAAGCTGCTCACGTGGGCACACACACACGCACACACACACACGTAGCTATAAATGACCCTCACATGAACGCACTGTGAGGAATGGATTCACATGGGCTATAATGAGTACAAACACTGAACATTCAAGTATTTCTCCTGTGCAAGTAAATATGCAAAATAATTAATCTAGTAGGTGACCTGGAAGATTTTTAATCTAATCTCCATATTAATGGAGACCCTCGGGGCACAGTAATAGGGAAGCGCCCCCCCCCCCTTCATCCTCCACAAACAGTAGCAGCATACTCGCCCTCATGACTGGCAGGCAGCCCGGGCAAAACAGCATACCAAGTCAGTGCCATTCTCTGCTCACAATGGCAGCGTTTCATCGGTCATCGACAGTAAAAATCCACACGAGATTGATGATTGATCGAGGCTTCAAGGATGTGACCTCTCAAGGACAGAATAAATAGCTCGTTCTGGTTATATAATCATAACCATCTGATGACGAAACACCAGATCTTTGGTATTTCCACATGACCGAATTGCTGATTTTCATAAGTTCATGAACTCAACAGCTGGATAATCACCCCAGCTGGGGCGTAGCAGGGAGGGGATCATGCGCTCGCTTCCGTGTGCGGTTGAGTGATCGACAGACCTGCATCTTGTCCAGAGCTATTCTCCAATGTTACTGGACTGATCGGCCTAATTTTATTTTGTGCACATTCATGACTGAATGCTGGAGGATCTCTATGACTCACTGTTTTTGGAAAACCCTTGAGGAACCTTATTTTTATGGCTCCACGCCACGGCATCCATATTTTCAGGTCATCCCATTCTCGCGAACGCCTTGAGGGAATTTCATTTGACTTGGCACAAATGGCCAAATGAAGTGATTAGATTTTGGTGGTCAAAGGTGAAGTTCACGGTGACCTCCTGCTCTCATGAAGGTAATATCTCAGGAACAGGAAATTTCTTCAAACTTAGTTCACCCAGTTTCACATTAGTAATGTTGTTCTGTACCCGAGTACAGTTGCATCAGCATCAACACAACATTTGTTTATTTTGTTGCTATAGTGTAGAAAAGCTGGCCGATTGCAAGATCCCAATAGCAGCCCACACGTCTTCGTTTTGGTATGGCTAGTTTTCACACGAACACTGATGCAGACCGTACTTGATTACACATGAACCATACTCAAGCTGATCCGGGTACAGTACACAACATTCACTCTAATCAAGCAGTGTGGACTTCTGTGTAATTTTCAAATAAGATACAACTTATCCAATCTCGTTAGTTCATAAACACTTCAAACAATTCAAATAGATCCGGACCAATGTTATCGGCCCAATACTGGCCTATCACAGCGATATCGGTCTAGACTCCTATCAGCATGTATGTTGTCCAATATGCACCAACACGAAAAGATGTTTTTAATGCAGATTGGGGGTTTTTGTTAGCTTTCCGGTTTGCCCCCCTAATAGTCGACTAAACCATTAGTCGATGAGAGGAGTCTTAGTTGTCCACATTTTCAATTATTCCTTAGTTGCAGGAAAAAACCCACCTCGAATTCTATTCTGAAGCTCCGCCCGGTCATGTTTTAGCCGCCATTTGCTAGTTAGCTCAGCTGTCAGACGCATTCAGAATCATTACTTTCACATTTGCATTGAACAGGTGTCTCGCTAATCAGCATTGAGAATTTAGCCAATTAAAAATGTATAATAAATATTTCATCAATAATCTAGAAATGGCAGTAACTCTGCCTCATTTGACATTGTTTTGATTTTTGTTGAATACAGAAAACTTAAACTTAAAGAAAAAAAAAGAAAATGAAGGGAGAAAATGACGACAAACCCCACTCCCCTCCATTCTGTTTCTTATTAATTATTAATGATGAATCGATTACTTGATTATTAGGGAAAGTGTTCGAGAAAATGTACAAAACTTTAAACTGTAATATTTCCTATATAATGTATATTATATTCTGTTAAAATAATATTGCCTGATGTATTGATACTATTATCTTTTTACCAGTGTTGGTCGGGCCCTAGAGTAAAAGTTCAAACATCCGGCAGAGACAACATTCTCAACTTCAAACTCTCCTGATCTCGAACGTCTGACCCTCAGAGAGACACTTTAATAAGGTGACGACCACGGGGATAAAAGAGCCGCTGTCTGCTTCAAAAGCTCATTTGGTCCAAAACTTGGCACCTTTCCTTCTCCCATGGTCGGAGGCTGACCCCGTTGCTATGGTTACTCAACTCTAATATCTATGCAAACGCCGTCCCGCTGCATGGGAAGACCCACCGCTGTCCGGGGCTGATGCTCTGCCAGGGGACGGCGCCCTCACACACAAACAGAGGCAGGCCTGTGTAAACACAAACATATTATGAACCCGATGCAAAATACGCACACACGTACACATCAACACACATGTAAACACTTGCACATCCAACGTGATGGCATATGGATTCACATATGGATGTACACGCCTCCCTGAGCTGGATAGAAGTCAGCTGTACTCCACGTCAGGCCGGATGCTTTCAGTAACTCATCCACCCACAAGTGTATAATAAGGTTATTCTAACCCCACCCCGCTGGGACCTCTGGCTCTGGCAACCAAACAACTGTGGAATCTAAACACTCAGCCCACACATGTATCACATCAAACAGCACCCTGACTGTGGACGCACAATAGCGTGAAACAAGAGACTGTTCAGCTTCGCCTGACTCCTTCAGTCAAAGGAATCAGAGCATAAAACAGAAAAAAAAAAACACTCAAGTTGCAGATCGGCAGTGCAGCTCAATGCAACTTTATCAACATCGTGTACATTACATAAGAATCAGTAACCAACCAGAACTGATTAGAGATGTCATGACGCCAGAACTTCAAACTTCGATGCACTTAAAAAGTCACACTTGATAAGTCTTTCAATACCACAGGAAAAAGAAAATAAAGCCAGACACACACAAAGTAGGATCAGTTGTGAGATTTTCACATCGAGTTCAACTGTGGCAAACCCTGACCTGCCAACTGTCCAATATCGAGCAATCTTAAGAGTGTTACTGACTATTGATAGAATCTACAGCCAGAGAGTTCAAAAATGAAGGGGTGATGTATTGTAGTGTGCAGCAAGCACCACCAGAGGTCAGTGTCGCTACTGTTGGACAAAACAGCACATCTGAGCTGAGAAACATGGCGTCAGGGGGGTTTGAGTTACAGGACTAACTCGATTAAAAAAAATGCCTCTTCCCTCTGAGTATTATGGAGTGAGTGTGTAATCTTAGTGGGCGTGAGAGAGGGCAAGTGGCACAGAGTGGTGGTGAATACCCACTGAGTGGAGAAAAAGGTGAGCAGTGAAGTTGTTGGTGTGGCAGTAAATGTACCGTGCAGGTTTGAGTCTGACAGTGGATAAAAGCTGGAGCTGTCAGATAACCTCCATCAGTGTAAGATCAGACAGTGACACCCCATTGTTTGGCAGGATGTGGGGTCAAACATTGTGTAGTAGACTTTCACAGTAAAATCCAAGCAGCTGATTAGACTTCATATTACCATATTAGCACATAAATGTTAACAATACTGCACAATCATTTTCATTTCCGATTTCTCCAGGTGAAAAAGCATATTACTGAATTGAATGTGTTATATTATTTTTCTCACCTGCTGCCTGCCTTCAATTAGTTCATTTTTACCTGTTCCTGCACCCGCTAATTTATACTAATATATTTTTGCCTGTTATGTAATGTTTTTTGCGGGTCACCCGCCGATACCCAACCCAGTGCAGAACTCTACAACCCAAGCCTATTGTGCAGCCCTAACTTCAAGTTCACTTTAAATGAATAGTTGGACATTTTGAGAAACATGCTTATTCACTTTCTTGCCACTAATTAGAGAAGTCTGACAGCACTCTTATGTCTGTACAGTAAATTTGAAGCTACTGCAGCAGCCAGTAGTCTTATCTTAGCACTAAAACTGGAAACAGGGGGGAACAGCAAGCTTGAGCTTTGTCCAAAGGTAACAAAATCTAAATGTTAACAGTGTATTAGTTGCGTAATAACATGGTATAAAATGTCATTCCTGTTGTGTTTTTCATCTGCTTTCATTGGGCGTAACAGACACGTACACACAAGCTCAAGCGCTCAGGCACAGCGTATAACCCAACTCCACAGGCCTCAACCCCGTCTGACCAAACCCAGAGCTACGCGCTGAAACAAGCCAAATGAATGACGGATGAAGTCAAAACCCGGAGAGGGACAAGAAAATCCAAGATAATAAAATGAAGCGTGCGCGCAAACACACACATCGTCCAACAAAGGAAAAACATTGGAGTCCAAGACTCAATCAATTTGCAGTGTGCAGGGAGAGTGGAGCCACATGTTTTTGATAAGTCCTCTAGCAGAGCAGGGTGAGGTAATGATGAAGTCATCTCTGTCCTCTGGACAGGTTCAAATTTACAGGGCTGTGCCTTTTAAATGGCTTCAGGCAAACCAACACACACACAAACACACACACACATTCTTTCTTTTTTTTTTTTTTTTTTTGGGGTGCTACGCAGTAAAAATTATTGTGCAAAAGCATTTTATTTAAGTTCCAGTGGGTATCAAGACTGGAAAACAACCACGAGCTGCAACATGTGCACAGCTCATCTTCTGCACACCTGTCACTCATGGAACTGTTCTTTTAAAGCTTTAATATGGAACATTTCCAGAGGTGAGAAGTAACTATATGCTTCTATACTTAGTTACTAATTAGATTACTAAGTAGATTTTCAGGCATCTCTTATTTACTTAATCATCTACACTTTCTAGTCCTTACGTTTACAAAACAGGCTTGTTCCTCCAGATTCAATGCATTTGAATCCCCACCCTCCTTCATGTACTCTCTCAGTCCAAATCAGCCTGGGAGTTCCCTTCAGCTCACTTCGGTCCCAACAACCTGACACAGAAGAAAAGAAAAAAAAACATCCTGTCACTGTTCTCTGGCTCTGGTGGCTCTAACATGTCTGGACATGTCCAATAACGCTGCTAGACAGTGTCCACGTTTCAGGTCATTTTCAGGTCGGTCGGAGAGTGATGAAGGAACTCCGTAAATGCGTCTAAACTGAACATGAATAAATCTTTAACATTACCTCGTCCATTCACGTGATTTTCTGCCTGAGCCCTACATGAATCCCACATTCATTAAATATTTCCTCCCTCGTCATTCTTCACTTCCTGCTTCCCCAAAACATTCCCATGCAATCAAGTCTTACTATGGACACACCTCATTAACAGTCCCTGCAGACTGCAGCCACTCAACCAGTCACTGCCACTCCGTTATTAATCTGCGAGGCTGCGAGTCCACCTACCCCGCCACAGTGGACGCTGTACTTCCTGTGTCTCGGCACAGATCTTACGATTAGCTGAGCTCAATCTTGCCTCGGGTTATTGTAAAACCATTCATTAGGGCAGAGAAAATAAACAAGAGAGAACCGCTCAGACAGAGAGACTGCTGTTAATGTGTTGAGACAAATGATTCCCCCTCTCTGCTCGGCGATATCTAAATGTTATTCTGCAAGCTCCGTAAAGGTCAACACTACAGGCCTATTACAATTACATTATACTGAATTCTCATTGGTCGTTGCATTGTTTTGACACAGCTGCATGGTTCTGGTCTACTCACAGCTGTTCCAAATACATAGAAATGTACACATAACAAATAAAAACACACTATACTTTAATCACCATCGGTGTCACAAACGAGCTAGCGGTTGGTGTCTGGAAATTCTGGCACGGCTTCTTCTCAAAAACAGTTGTGTGACACAATTTTGTGTTGTACGCCCATGTGAGCAGAGCAGCTTAAGTGCAAGACATTCAGGAATTTAGACATCAGTGTGGGTCGAGAGCCTGGGATATGGGTGTCGCATTAGTGGCCTACCCGTGATATTTAAAAATTCAAATATTGTGTAAATAATCATAGGGTTGGGTCCCAAAATCCCACACAGCCAATACCTACCAGACCAAATCACAATACAGATTACAGTGCCTAATTTCAGTGCCATATGCCTTAGCTGTCTAATAGAATAGTTTACAGACACATCACCAACCTTGCCTAGTTAACATTGCAGCAACACTCACTCAACGTGGTCTGGCAGCAGGTAGCGTTCAGCTAGGTCTTAGCCACGGTCAAATGTATCTGTAATTCACTCGAAACGATTTCAACAGCGGTCAGGATGTCCGACAAACAATTGTGTGTGAATGGGAGAAGCATCTGGTGGCACATTGGACGTGAGGGACATGACTTCGCCATCCTAAGAAAATAAATTACACACCGGACACACCTGTAAGCAGAGAGATGGCCCCGGGGATCATATATATGAAACACTGGACAAGACTTGGCATTCATATCTATGATAGAGAGACCACTGTTGATGATGACAGCAGCCTTTCATCAGGTTAGAAAACATGATCATATTCTTCAAAAAGAGTTGCTTGAGTTTAAAACTGGAATTTTAGAGGAGACAAAACAAAAGAAAACCAGGGGACCTTTTGCTGAGCTCTGAGGTGTCTCAGAGGCTTCTCCTTGACGACCGTACGGAGCAACTAGACTTTAATTTGACCACTGAGACTAATTTAAGATTTCATTTAAGACAGCAGAGTTTTTCTTTCACATCTCATTGTTATCTCAAGAGCTGATTATTTAGGACAAATTTAAGATCAGTGCAGCGAGACACAAAAAGAGAACATTTGAAGATCTTCAATTGGGCTCAAATTAGTCTCAGGCTGAGACGAGACAAAGTCGTTTTCTTGGGAGCTGAATTTAAGAAGTATGAGAAAATGGTCAAAGTCTCATATTGGTCTGAAATTAAGCTAATTCATGTCAAGGGGACACAGGCTAGACAAAGACGAAATCTTATTTTGAACATGTCCTTTCCTCTCTGTGGTTCTTATAATGATAGTATCATTTATGGAAAATAATTAAATGAGCAAGAAAGAGTTTGGGCCCTTAAACTGATTAAATGGCTACGAGACAAAGACTAATCTACGCAAGCTGATTAGGGGGAAATACTGGATATGTAAAGTGCATTAAGAACCTTTGTAAAGATGCATTTGTCATTTATTTAAAGTTTTGTACAATTGCTGGACAATACGTTTTAACATTTAAAACAGATTTAATTTGAGGCTTGAGAAATAGGTTATATTCCTCCTCTTTACTCAACTAAGACTGAGGCAGAAGCCTCACCGTCTCGCCTCTCCGGAGTCCCAGGCGACTGCAATATTCATGAGGACCTTGTGAAACACTCGGAGCAACACAAGAGAGAAAATGGAGTTCTCATCAAAGAGGATGTGCGGAGGTGGAGGAAAAATAAATATAGAGCATGTTTGCTTTTTTTTTTTTTTTATCTACGCCGTCACTGGCTCTGGGTTAAATATCACACTTATAGAAAGTCCCAGAAGTATTTTAAGGGAGGGCCCCTTCTATCCGGGTAAATCAGGGAATGAGGGGATACCGTTTTAGATTTCAGATCCACATGGTGAAAATTCACAGCTTTTCAGAGAGCTCTGCGGAACAAAATAAGAGAAGGAGAAAAAGAAAGAAACGGGAATGAAAAATCAACTATGTCAGACTACAGGCCTTTTGGAGACAATTACCATATTTGCCTGGGCCTTTTTTCTTTTTTTTTCTTTTTTTTTGGTGTGGAAATGGATCTCCTCAGAGAGTCATTACAGGTTGAAAAATACATAAAAGCCAGAGGTGCCGAGGAGGTGCTCGCGGGTAACATGCGATTTTAGGGGGGAAGAGAAGGGAGAGAATGAAGGGAACCTGGGGGTATGACAAGAGGAAAAATCAGGGGGAAAATAAACAATTGGTTAAAAGGACAAGGCGGGAAACTGAGAGGAAGCGGGGAAACTATTTTTTCATAGGAGGGAATTTAGGGATTTTACCATCTACAATCCATAATGTCATAAAAAGATTCCAAGAATCCACAGAAATCTCTGCATGTAAGGGGCAAGGCCAAAACCCAACACTGAATGCCAGTGACCTTTGACCTCTCAGGCAGCACTGCATTAAAAAACTACATGATTATATAAAGGATACCACATGGGCTCAGAAACACTTTGGAAAACCAAAATCAATAAACACAGTTTGTTGCTGCATCTACAAATGCAACTTAAGACTTGACCATGCAAAGAGAAAGCCATAAATCAACAACATCCAGAAACGCTGCAGACTTCTCTGGGACCTGAGCTCATCTGAGATGGACTGACGCAAAGTGGAAAAGTGTCCTGTGGTCTGGCAAGTCCACATTTCAGATTGTTTTCAGAAATCATGGATGTCGTGACCTCCGGGCTTAAGAGGAAAAGGACTGTCCAGATTATATCTGTGCAGGCCCCGTTATCGCTGAAAGGTACATACAGGTTTTGGAGCAACATATGCTGCCATCCAGACACCTTTTTCAGAGATGTCCCTGCTTCTTTCAGCAAGACACATTCTGCACATGTTGCAACAGCGAAACAACAGCTTTGTAGTGAAAGAGATCATTTTACACAACATCCCAACTTTTTTGGAATTGGGGTTGTAAAAGAATTTGAACCATATACAAAAACAACTTAAGTTACATCACTAGATACCACAGCAATAATGTGATTACTGTGAGGTGTGCTGTTTCATTTGGGATTCAAGTGGATTAATCTGACTTTTTTTTAAATGTTACAACTGCCCCCATCATGTGGCAACTGGAAGTCTCTGTTGTCTTTATTATAGTCCTGTCTTTAATGGTGAAATTATATCAGTTTTATTGTTAATTGGCACCTGTATGTGTGTTTTTAAACTTGTGTATGTCATGTACTCTGGGAATTGTTAAGGAAAATGTAAAAAAACAATTACAATTGTCCCCGGTCTCCCCTAGCTGTAATGTGTCAGATGACTAACGGTTAAGTGTGGATAAGATTGCATGTGTTGACAAGCTGCTGGACAAAATTATTTATTATTCATGGTTATAATGCCTCAATAAAGGGCTATACCGAGCATTTCTGGTCACAGTGACAGCTGATGACTCATAAGCTTGTAAACAGCAAACAGACAAGGCAAGGATGTGCAGTCACAAGATAACACACACCCTTATAAAAAGAGTAAAATCATCCAAATACCTCCAGTGAGGATCAGCAGAAGGTCTCTGGACAGGAGCTGACAGTCGACCTGCACCCGGACCTTTTCTCATTCACGGTTTGAATTCAATGGTTCCGTTCAAGCCCGACGTGTCGCAGCACTTTCACTGACTTTCAGTCAATACGATGGTGTTACCTCGCTCCCTGCGGCCGCGGCAGGCAGCACACATGTCGTGGAGATCTAGCATGCCGGTTAAAGCGGAAACACGGGCTCACAATATGGCAGGAAGTGGTATTTCATTCACCGAAAACGGGTGACGCATTTTTTGGCAAATCCCTTGCTTGAGACGGAGCACACGTGACTGAGGCGGGCTGCCGCTCGTGTGTTTTATTTATGTTTGTCCCAGTTCAGACGGAACGAGCCTGTTTTGAGCCAGTTCATTAGACCCTGCAAACATTACATGCTTTAAACAAAACCTATTTTAAGTATGGCTTATTTTAGACAAAAAATAAGATAAGATTAATCCGCCGGTTACAGCAGCTCAAGGGTCGAAAGTCCAGGTAGAAAAATGATAAATAGAAATACAAAAATAGAATAAAATAAAAATACAGCATAAAATTTTAAAATTAAATGCACTGTCATGTAAAAATGGGTAATTACACAGAGATACAAACAGCAAATTCACAGGATGAATGATATGATGTAGGGGCACCAGGGGGGCTTTAGCAAATTGGAGGAAAGATGAGGGAAAATGTACAATACAATACAATGCAATACAATACAATAAAAAATAATAATAAGAAGAAAATAATGCAAAAAAATAAATAGGAAAAAATTAATTAAAATAATATTATTTTTATGATTATTGTTATTCATATTGTTGTTGTCGTTGTTGTGATGAAATATAATTTAGAATGCCTCTATTTACTGTATGTCTTTTGTCTGTATGTTGTTGTTGTTGTTTTTTTGTTGTTGTTTTTTGTTTTTGTTTTTTTTATTTGGTTTGTTGTAGGATTATTTTGTTTCTTTGTTTCTTTGTTTTGTAGTATTGTTAATGTGTGTTTTTGTTTGTTTGTTTGTTTGTTTGTTTGTTTGTTTTTACATAAATAAGCATTTTAGGGTTTTGGAAGTTTTGATCCAAGCATCCAAGTGTCATCAAACATGACAAAAATGCTGCACTGCCTCCATCTAGTGGCCTTGAACATGCTGGTGTAACACCCGGTCATCATTTGAGTGCAGATCCAGGCATGTAGATCATCATGATTCCTCTCTGTGTTCATGTTTTTTTCATCGTGGTAATGTCATTGTGTGGATGTGTGTAAAGATGTGTGTATGTGTGAGTTGCATGCATCAGTGATTGTGAGGGGAAATGTAAAACCTGAGGCAGTGTCTCTATTAACGCACATACAATCTGTAATACTGTCTATACTATGGTGACATTTGACTTTATTTCAGAGCAAGTTTTGTTGTCACAGCTGACTGTGAAACAAATGAGGTCAAGTATGAGTCTGGATAGCGAGTCAGTTACACATACCAACTGTGAGTGTTTGACTTTGGCAAAGAAGTTGAAGCTCCTGAGCAGTTGTGAAAATATTACGCTGAACTGTGTAAATGTGTCCTCAGTGCGGTGGTTCTCAAACTGTGTGGAGGGCCCTCTTGGTCGTTCATAGAGTCACTGCAGGTTGACCAGGGGAAAAATATGGAGTGAAACTAAACTGAATGAATAGGATTTATGTAGGGAAAACGAACAAACAAGAGTTTTCTGACTGTTATTTCTCTAAAATTCAGCTTTAATCCTTTTAACTGCTTCCTCTATCATTGATAATGATTGTTAAAAAAAAAAAAAGTGGTGTTGTGGGTAGAAACTTTTTTAGGCTTCCAATAATTTGTCTTTAATGAACACAATGCATGGCGCATTCAAGGAGGAGGTGCTGGCTGTGGCTTGATGCATGTTGCACAAGAACACGATACGCTGTCTTTCAAGCGAACATATGTTCTGTGATCTTGGAAAAAAAACCTTCCCACCCCTTTTTGCTCTGCTGCTTTCCTGTTTCCGGTACTTAAATATGCTATGAGCTTGGCTTGTCTAGTGTTTAAAGGAAAAACATAGTCTGAAAATAAAAGACATTGCTGGCAAACCTGTAAATCAACATATCGGGCTAATCACATATTATATTAGCTAATGTTGCAAAACTCCTTATAGCTAACTAGGTAACTAATTTACATCCATTATTAGCGAACTAGTTTGCTAGACTTCTGCTAACATTAGCTGGCTTGTAAGCTAGTGTTTTGCTAACTTTAGCTAACTTAAGACCTGACCTTATATGTTGCTTTAATACAGAAAGGAAAAAGTTGACCAGGATACCACGTTTTCTCAACTGTTATCGGAGCACAATGCAAAGAGGGGCGGAACTTCGGATGGGTCAGCTGTCCCATGATGCAACCTAGGTCAGGTCTGTTTGACAAGGTAACCCAAACCACACCTTGTCTGCTGGGCATTGGGATTTTTTTATTATGTCGCAACTGAGATCAATTAAAAAAACAAAAAAACAAAATTCCAATGGTGTATAATATTCCTATTTCTTTGTTGTCTCAGACTAAATATCCTCTGTATGAACTTAAATGTATTGAGCTATCACACTCACAAGATCAAGGTCTTTCAGCACACAGTCATTAATGTGGAGAAATAAAATTCGGCTGATCAGTTCTGTAGTATTTGAGATTAGCTGCGGACAAGCTGCATGGCCACACTCACTCACTTACTCACTCACTCACACATGGAAGCGATGACATGATCCCCTCCAGGCTGATAATGAAGCACATTTCATGAGTAAACTAAGATTGCTGCAAAGCACCACAAACTGAGATTCCCTGTTTTATTAAATTGACCCGATGTTCACTTGTCTTAAGCAAGTGTCGTGTCTTTGTAAGTTGATCTTAGTGCAGTTAAATGAGTACAAATTAATATCTGCCTTCAAGAAAAATCAACATAATAGCTAATGATTTATGATCTTATTTAATCTCCATCCTGAATATCATCAGGCTGCAAAACATACTTTTTTTTTTGTTTTTGTTTTTTTACATTTGTAATAAATACACGTCAATTGTTTTAAAGGGACAGTTCACCCCCAAATCAAAAATATTTTCCTCTGGCCTGTAGTGCTATTTATCCATCTAAATTTCTTTGGTGTGAGTTGCAGACTTTTGGAGATATCAGCCATAGAGACCTCTGCCTCCTCTCAAATATAACGTGACAAGATGGCACTTGTCCTGTGGTGCTTAAAGCTAAAAAAAAAAATACATGTGAAAAGCTCAACAGCAATGTCTCTTTCCAGAAATCATGACCTGGTTACTAAATAATTCCCACACCTTGTTGTGAGTGAGTTACATGTAGGAACTACTTTCTTTCTGCAGTAGAATCTATTGGAACCTCTTCCTTTTAATAGAAACAGAAACTAGTTCCAAGTGTCATTTAGTCCCATTATATTGGAGAAAAGGCAGACATCTCTACGGCTGATATCTCCAAAACTCTGCAACTGACACCAAAACAGTATAGATGGATAAAGTGGGGGGGAAATATGTATTTTTTAATTTTGATGTCAACTGTCCCTTTAAGATGCATCATTCAAACATCCAGTGAAAGTCATCTATTGCCAGCCCTTGACCGTAAAACATATGCATAACCATCCACGTATCATTACAAATAAACCACAGGTATGTTATTATCATCAGACACAATTGGGCTTGTGTCCTTCAAACTGGTTCTGCAGGAAGACATAAAGTCATCTCAGCATCTCATCATGTCCTTTATCAAAGACACACACACAAGTGGGGTGTACTTGTCATGTTCCTCTCGCTTTAACACTGACGGCACATATTTCTTTGATGGCACATGCGTGCCACCGGATCAATTATTGAGTCAGATCCAAAAACAAAAGCAAAACAAAAATGAGGAACACCAGGGAAATGGGTGCCACCCAACTCCACCTGACCACTAATCCAAACAATTAAATGCCAATAAAAACATAACAAACAATGAGCGTCAAGCAGCTCTGTCAAAACCAACACATATCTTTTTTTTTGTTTTCTTTTGTTTTCATTGGATGTTCATTTAATTTGGCAAAGATTTTGGCAAACGTGATTCATCACAAACGAAGAAACAGTAACAGGGTTCAGCTGGTTGGTTCTCACATCTTCTCTTGTCTTGTGACAACATGAGTGAAGCCAGCAAAGTCCTAAATAATTGCAGGGTTTGCTGCTCTTCCTCCTCGTGACTTGTGACAGAAAGTACAAATTGGTTCCAGGATGCAGGATGTATGGAAACTATGACTGCAACAGTTAAGTGCGTCTCAGGCGGTGCTTGAAAGTAACCAAGTATTCTCACTCAAGTTTCTGTTTAAAGGGACAATTCACACCAAAAATCAAAAATACATATTTTTCCTCAGGCCTGTCGTGCTTTTTATCCATCTATACTGTTTTGGTGTCAGTTGCAGAGTTTGGGAGATATCTGCTGTTGAGATTTCTATCATTTAATTGAATTAGGTAGCACTTACCTGTTGGAGCTCAAAGCACCAAAGAAATTAATTTGGAAAAACGCAACAACAACGTGTCTTCACAAATCATGACCTGGTTGCTCAAAATAAGCCACAGATCTTGTAGTGAGCAGTTTCATGTAGAAACAAGTTTCCTTTCTAGTAGATATAAAGTACTTCTGGTGGTTTCTAAAGTAATTCCGGTAGATTCTACTGCAAAAAGAAATTAGTTCCTACATGAAACTGCTCACAACAAGGTCTGTGGATTATCCTGAGTGACCGGGTCATGATTTTTGGAAAGAAGCACTTTAGAATTTCTCAAATGTATTTCGTCCCATTATACTGGCGAGAAGGCAGACATCTCTACGGCCGATATTTCAAAAACTCTGCAACTCACCCTCAAATAATCTAGAAGACTACTACAAGACAGGGAAAAATGTAGTTTTGATTTTAGGGTGAATTGTCCCTTTAGGTACAATTTTGAGATATTTTTTGTTTTTTTCATCATTTAATTTAGACTTATGCTCTACTTCATTTAATACATCTGTGTTTTGGCTGCAGTCTGATTCTGATTGCAGGACTTAATTTGTAGTAGAGTATTTTTACGTTGGTGGTACTGGTATTTTTTACTTATTTAAAGGATCTGAGTAGTGTACTTCTACTGATAAAGTAAACGTCCACATTTCCTGTCTGACCAATATGTCTTCTCCACTTTGTTAGTTTTCACAATTGGAGAAGAAACATCATGTACAAAAGTACAGTAAAAAAGAAACAAGGCACCTTTGTGATGGCTTGTTGTTTTAATAAACACAATGTTACATTTTTCTAAATTGCCTCTGCTTAAATAGCCCCGAGTTAAAACTTTTTAAAATAATTGATGTTTCTGTGCTTAATAACAGACATAACCAATGATTGTGTTCAAAACCCATAAACATATAAGGTTATTTTAATGAAGTCACAATTATACATATGTTTTTATATTTATAAATGATCAAAGGGCCATACTGAGGTCATTAAAGGGCCAGATTCAGCCCACAAACCACCAGTTGAATAGACCTGTTCTACTGTATGTTTTATCATAACTTTTACTTTTACAGTTTCTTCATCAGATTGCACCAGTTATAATGGCATATGATGTAAACATGGGATAAAAAAAAAAAGAGTTGCCCTTTTGGCAATTGTGTTGTTTAAAGGAAGGATGAATCATTTTACACAATTTATTGTTCTGCAGAACCGTTTCTGCATCCTGTTTGAGGAAGACGGCCGCGTGCATTTGTGCATTTATGTGTTTATAAGCCTCGGAAGAAAACAGAATATTTCCCCTTTTTTAGATCACAACATACCTTTGCTTCATTTAATAACTGTTTATTGTTTATTATTTTTCTTTGCTCATATTCCATAAAGCTTTTGCCTGTAAAAAAATAAATAAATAAATAAAAAAAGAGAGAGATGTTTGCAGCAACCAGTGCGATTTGTTGTAGTAGTAAAGACAGTCATGAGTTCCGTTTTAATTCCCATCACATAACATGTTTCTCTTTCTGTGAGCATCCCTGACAAACATCCTTGACATCTTTGAAATGTTTCCTCATGCTTCCGAGACACAAGGTCTATTGTTGACCACGATATAAAAAAAAAATACATCAATCAAATCGTAATAACTTGTCATGTTTATTCAGAGTGATTTGCCAGCTTGTATGACCGTGCAAGTCACGGTATAAATTAATGAATTCTGTTCTCATGAATCATCAGCATTGCATCAGCATATTTTATGTCATATGAAACCGTCCTCACCAGCAATACCTTTATTTTTTGGGAATGTTTGTGTGACATTTGCACTGGTTTCACCTCTAAATGACACCCGCATACACACACGTTATAAGAGGTCCCGCATGTTTGCGTGTTAAATTCCTTAAAACTGTGATCGCTACTGATTATCTTATCTTCTCCGCAGACTGTTCACGCTGCTTGAAACCTGAATGTTAAGCCTGTCCAGCATGTCCTCATACACAAGACCATGTATACTTCAAAATACACAAAAATACAATTACTAGTGGCAATAATTAAAAGAATGTAAAAGATCTTTATAGTTTTTTTTTCCTTTATTCTGGTTCTGTTATATTCTCAAAGTCACTTTGTTAAACTCCTCATCGCTTCATTCAGAAAGCAGTTTTTAACGTCTCTGCTCTGTTTGTATTTGCATGTGCAAATGGTAAAGCTGTGTGTACGTGCAGGGACAGAGACACGATCGCGTCACAATTCCAGCTCCTGCCGCAATCAGAGATCTAAACAAGCTAAGTGAAGGACCTGACCCACTTCACAGGCCCTCCAATATGTGTAAATGGCCACGTGGCCTACCCCAAACCGCCTCACAATGATGGGCCATCAGGCTGCTATTCTTAGAACAAGTTACTATTTTCTCTCCTTCTTTATTTCCCCCCCTTCAACCCTGTCACAAGGACAGCTGAGCCATATTCTGTGAGGAGGAAGAGGCAGAAATAGGATTGTAAAACGGGAACAAATGAATGGATGCGGGACCTGATGACTCAGTCGCCAGCAGAAGAAACATGAAATTGTGAGGCTACACGCTTGATTCTAGGTACCATATTTGACTTCAGTTCCACCAAACACACCCATACACTGTATATGTTGTGAAGATTACAAGATGAACTAATTACTTTGTTTTGCTCAACTAACTCTGAAATATTCATGCAGCCACTGAAAGGCTGAATGTCTTAATGTTCAATAACATTAACACAACCATCAACTACTGCTGGCTAATACTACTGTTAGTGAACACTACTGTTAGCTACTGTTAGCTGTTAGCTACTGAAGGAGGAATCTCTTAATTTATCTATCATAAGTCTTTAAGTTAAGAGTCTAAGATAGGATTTTTTCCCAGTTTGGTATCA
This sequence comes from Lutjanus campechanus, assembly GCA_027495735.1. Lineage (NCBI taxonomy): Eukaryota > Metazoa > Chordata > Actinopteri > Lutjaniformes > Lutjanidae > Lutjanus > Lutjanus campechanus. The sequence goes on along the minus strand of JAJHUR010080026.1, from coordinate 5,018 downwards.
CAGAAGCAAATTCTGACTAATGTTAAGAATTCTATTTCATCTTATCAGCGTAGGGAAATCGTTAATACTCAATCCAACATCGTGTATCAGCGTTTATGTCTGTTACCTTGCAACCGACACTACTTTTCTTATCTTGCAGAGCTAAACAACAATATTTGAAACATGAAAAATGGAGCAAAAACCTCAATTTAAGATGAGTTAGCAGGGTTGGTAACATCTGAAGAGAAATCCAAAGATATTTTTTGGGGAAATTTCTATTTGTGTACAAGTGCAATTAAACAGCAGCCATATGGAGTAAACAAGTTAGCTTATACTACCATTAGCAAACACTACGTTAGCTATATTAGCTACTGTTACTCAACACTGCCATTAGCTTATTACTTAACACTACAGTACTGTTAGCTTGACTATTGTTAGCCATTGTGAGTGAACAGTACTGTTAGCTAGTTAGTAAGTGAGCTAATAGTGGAGCTGGAACAGTGAAAGTTAAGATAGTTTTACAGTTACTGTAAAGTTGGGAGAGATTTTTATTATTTTTTTTTTTTTAGGATTTTGGTAGGTGAGGATGTTTCCGGAATACACTTTTCCTATCTTCAGTTCGGACAGGACTTTTGATTTAGGAACTGCTCCTTTGTAATGCCCCACCCATGGTAATTACCATGGTAACAAAGTTTCTGTAATACAAAGCCTGCATTTTTTATCTCATCCACAACAGCAGTTTATTGGCTATGTCTTCTATCTTTGGCTTTATTTATTCTTGATTTTATATGTTTTAATGTTTTATCTGTATTTATTCATTAGTAATTATGTTATATTGCTTTTAAACGTGTTTGACTTTGCTTCTGTTCTTTGTCATCAGTGTGTTCCCATGTGTTTAATACCTGCCAGCAAATCAAATTTGCAGATAACTGGAACAATAATGACATTGAGCTCAATACATGTGCTTTGAAAACAAATATTGAAACACAAGCTGACAAATTAAATTATCATTCAAATTAATTAAGCCATGCTATCACATTATGAAATACAATGCAAAGCAGTTAAGCGTAATCTTATCTTATAAAGCAAAATATCAGCAAAATATACATATACTGCTATGTTAAATGAGCTCCGTCAACACTAAATAAATATTTCCACTGCATCTTAACTGATTGACTGAGCAGAACACTTTAGCACTTAAACGCTTTAATCAACAGGTGCTTTTGTCTTCCTATATTTTGTTTCGAGCTGTGCATAGCCACAACAGGGGCGGGCCACCTCCACCCACTGTCCTGGCTGCCAAATATTCTTTCTCCCTCCCCTGCCTCCTCCATACATGAGACACTGTCGTCCTGTTGACCAATCACAGGCTGACACAGACAGACTGCAGCTGAAAAACAGAAGCACAAGGGAGCCTGCACATTTTTAAAAGCCAGTCACACATGACACTGTCTCTGAGAGCACACACACTCACACACACACACACACACACACACATATACACACACCCACACACTCCATCATTTTGCTTCAACATCATTGAACTAGTTGTAAATGAGCTCTTTGTTTCTTACCTTCGATGAGGATTTGCACAACTTCAGTGAAGTTTTTTTTAACCTAATTTTCCTTTAATAAGTAAACATACATATTTTTTCTTTTTTTGTGTGTGTGTGTGTGTTGCACACATCTGCCAACATGTGCCTTCTGACAGCTGCCCTGCTGTTTTCTTTGCTTGGTGAGTGTTTTGCAATCTTTGACTTTTACATGAAGTATGCAATGATGTATGTATTCAGCAGTCTAATGTTGTAAGTAAGGGGTTTTAAACCATGGAGGACAGACAGTCTGCAGATCCGACATTATTTTAGCTGCTCTATTTCTCAGTTAGCATGTGACCAAAGACTCCTGGCTCTGGTTAAAACTGTTTGTCTTTCTTTATAATGTTTAACTTGTTTCAAGACAGACTGTTTGAGTTCAGCAGCTCAGTTTTGTTGATGTCATCTCAGTAGGCTGCATCTCCCTCTGTGAAACCTATTATGTTGTGGAAAGGCTTGAAACTAAATTATAAAATTAAAAACATGACTTTAATAAGCCATATCTTACTATAGGTACAGTAAATCCCTCATATGCACAACTTGCATGTGCACGATGTCTTATATTGTGGTGTCCTCAGTTAAAAGGTATGCATGCAATCCTCAGCATCCGTTTTATCTTGCACAGGCAATGAGATGGCGGAGTCCACTCTAGAGAGGAAAATTATTAGTTTGCGGGTCATTTAAAATTCAAATTCAGTGATGTCAAGGATTTTCTGTTCCAAATATTGAGGGAAAGATTTTAATCCAGAATCCAGGTTTACTTCAAACTGCTGTCTGTGGCAACTTAGGTTGCCAGTTTTAGTATAATGGCATTACGTTTTAAGGCTCAGCTCTCAAGAAAAGAAAATAATTGATCTGTTTTATAACCTTCTGACTACCTAAACAATGTTGTCTCCTAAGCTAGTTAGGAGTCATTCATTGTATTATTTTATAGCATTAAATAAAACCATCAATGTTTCATTACAAAGAGAAATAATTTCTGTGGCTTATCTGAAGTAGATATAAATTAGGTTTATAACCTGTAACATAAAGTGCACACTTCACATCAATGAGAAGTCACCGGGACCGTGGGCGTGTTGTGAAAGTAGCATATCCACTATTAACTCTCACTTCAAATGCCATACAGGATGAGTAACATTCATGAAATGAAAGTGGCCACTATATATAACATTTGACCGAGAATGGAAACTAAAATGTGCATACAACCTGATTTAAACACGAGTTCCTCTCACGGTATTTTCCAAACACCATAATCGAACTGATTTTGTGCTTTTACAGAAACAACCAACTACAGTAAATACTGCCTTTCCTGACAAAAACTACCCAAAGTTACAGTAATTACAGGTTGTTTGAAACTTAACTTAGTGTAACTTAGTCCTGTGATTGTGTGTAATCAGTTTGTGGTTTAGCGGCATGTGCCACTAACTTTTAACGTGCTCTGAACGGTGATAAGCAGTCACAGCTGTCTCGTGAGTAAGTCAGCATATTCAGCAGATGTGCACATTTGCCACATAAAAGTGGCGTTTCTCATCCCACACCATTAGTGTGTTGCCACCGATGTGGCACGCAAGCATGCACAAATAAACCAGTCGCAAATTTCATTGTAAAAAAATACATGTTTCATCTTCCTGCTTCATCTTCCTGGACACTTTTCTAAATGGCTCCAACTTTGTTATACAAAGACTTAATTCAGTCTTCAAGAGATTTTGTTACCTTTCATACGTGTTCTGCCTGTTTTGATGAAAGGGCACTCATCCAGATGTCATTCAAACTTTAAAACTTTAAAACTGACTGACTGACTGTGTCTCCATCACAGTATCTTGTATCCAGGGGTGGAAGTAACTAATTACAAACACTCAAATTACTGTAATTAATTTTTATTTTTATTTTTGGGGGGTACTTGTACTTTTATGAGTAAATTTTCAAGTCTGTACTTTTACTCGTATGCAAGTATGCATTCCAAGCTGAAATCTACTTAGTTACTTTTAAAATCATAGTTGAATTCATATCCAAACCTTTCATTTGCATTTTAGTAGCCAATCAGGTGATCTGATCACAACTGGGACAATGAAAACACTGACATACACATGAAAAATGAAAATAAAACGCTGCGGCAGCACGCATTTGGAGTAAAGACGTTAATGATTAATCATTAATTGATTAACTGCCTTTAAGAATTAAGCAAATTAAAAATGTATTCACGGATATTTAATCAATAGGTGTGGCAGCAATTTGCACCGATCCATTTGTTGAAGAAAGACGATGAAACTTTGACTTAAAATGAGAAAAAAGTACAAGAAAAACCCAGAAAAATATTTAAAATGTGGGAAAAACATACTTTGTATCTAATAAATTATTATTAATTATTAATCAGTTGTTAGTGTTCTCAAGTACTGGTTCAGGAAAATGCACAAATTTTGCAACCCAGGTTTGGACAGGTGACAGTGACATCAGCGGTTAAAAGTAACTAATTCTCTGAGTAGTTTTTGAGATGAATACTTTGTACTTTTACCTAAGTATATTTCTAACACCAGTACTTCTACGTACACTAACAGTACTTGTACTTGAGTGCAGATTTTCAGTACTCTTTCCACCAAGGCTTGTATCGTATCATATCTATTAAATAGATTCTGTCACTGAAGTTTTTTTTCTTAGTCAAATCAGATTTGGCTGTTCTATAAGAATATTCAGTGATTTGTCTTTTTTTTTTAACAGTGCAGTGCCCCACAATAAATTCCTATATGAGTCTACATGAACATGCTTTACCATTTAGTATCACGTTTTGATGCCTTTCTTCCCCATGTGTGATGTGAAAATCTCAGATTTTCACACAGTCAGAGAAATTTAAAGCGTGCGTCGTCCCATAGTTCAGTTATAAAACGCTGTTTACGCCGTGAATTAAGGATTTATTCAGACTAAAGCACAGCTGGCGATAGTTGGGACAGTGGAGAGGTGAACCAAAACATTTTTGGTGAGCAAAGTTTGAACGAAGCTGACGATGATGCAAAAGGACTTTGGCGAGTTTGGCGAGACAGCCGTTTCTGGTTAAACGAAACGTATCTTACTCTTTAAAATATGGGTCTCTCAATGTCGTGATCCTTTCCATAATGTTGTCAGAGGCTAAAAATAACAATCTGAGCCTGTCAGTTGTGAAAACAAACACAAAGAACAAGCATACAAGCAAGAGTAACCTGCTCTGCGCACTACATGGGTGCTGGTCCACGCTGCTCTGCATTTCTGTCATCCTTCTCCTCTTCCATCAGTTAGCTTTGTGGTTTGTGGTGATTTTGAGACTCAGTTTGTTAAGTTGACCGCCTGTCATGCTGTTGCATTGCTCTGTAGCCTATACAATGATGCAGATAAAAAAAACAAGAGCTGAAACTTGTTTACCAACCACTCCTTTAACCGTCTCTCGTCCGTCAACTGACAGCGCATGTTGTCCTGAGG
>JAJHUR010080019.1:0-11299 GCA_027495735.1 Lutjanus campechanus | reverse complement strand
GCTGCACATACTGTACACTGCACCTGCTAATATTCTTTATTAACTAATACAGTTTTAGTTCAGTTTCAGCACAAAGTTTTAGTTTAGATTTAATAACTTTAGCTGAAGTGATTTCAGCCTGGAGTACATCCTGTTCTTTCCCAGCCAGGTTTCTAAGAAGTTCTCGTACTAAAATGCACAGAGAACAGTTACATCAGATCTTGGTAAGCGGCGTTACACTCTACAGCTGGGTCTACTGAGTGGAACGGAGCAAGTCTTCACTTAGTGAGTGTGTGTGTATGTGCATCATTATGGTAAAATGTGTTCCTGGAGACACCTAGTGTGCAGAAATGACCACAGAGGTGGTTTTGAGTCCTTTGACAGGAGTTTACATGTCTGTAGACAGATTTTGTCAACATGAACACGTATAGAATCATAACTGTGCAACTGCAGGCACAAAATGTTATAGGTGTTGGAGAGATCAAAATGAAGTGGTCCGACCCATGACCACTGAATACTCATAGGTCAGAACATCAACACTTTGGCGTTGCAGCTGGTGTGATCCCATCGCACAACAGTCTCTACTTCATAATCTCTGCCAAGTGTAAGCATGGAGGGGATCATGGGATCATTGGAGTGTGCGTGTGCGTGTGCATGCGTGACCAATGGATTTGGAACTTGTCTGCAAACATTTTTTTGCCTCCCTGGCAACGGCAATGGCCAAAGATGTTTAGCTTAAGTATGAACTGATTAGATTTTGGTGGTTAAAGGTCACTGTGACCTCACAACACATGATACTGAATCAAGAATGTATACACTAATTATAAAAAACAAAACACAGATGTTTAATAGGATAGTATTGGTGCTGAAGAGTAACTACTTACATGTAACTAGTTAAATTACTAAATAAATGTATTTGTAATCTGTTACATTTACTGCAAAAAAAAAATGAATTAAATTAGTTACTAATTAAAATGTTGGTGATTAATCCCTCTTGGGGAAAATACGTTTTTACGCTGTTGTTATTCAGACATACAGTCCCAAAATACACACAAACAGGACCTAGACATGCAATAAATGGGGCGATATTAGAGAGAAAGGGCTGCCACATACATATAGTCAGGCACACTGAGCAGTCAGTGGTTAGGTGCCTTGCTCAAGAGCACCGCAGCAGTTCCCCAGGAGGTGCACTGGCAGCTCTCCAGCTACCAGTCTACACTCTGTGCTGTGGTTAGTGTTGGACTTGAACCAGCCACTCTCCGGTTCCCAAGCCAAGTCCTTACAGATTAAGCTACTGTCATGCCAAAGGGGCATTTTAGAGAATCTGTAGCCTTTGAGGTGTTTAGTGCTCAGTATAGTACAGTTAAGTGATTAATACTAATTTACAATGTGCATTTTGTTTGCTCTTGCAGTGTTTGAAATTAACAGGACTAGGTGTCATTTGGGGAAATGCACTTATTCGCTGTCTTGTGTTTAACATACAAGTACAGTTATGAGATTTGTGTCACTATTGTGTGGTTTATTACAGGTAAAAGTGCAAACACAGAAAAAAACACATTTCTGACATATCAAAACAAGAACAAGCATTTTTTTTTAAAATTACAAATTAAATTTACAAATTTTTGGATTTCATGCGTCATTTGTTGTCACACACACCAGCTGTCCAAAGTACACAAACACGTTTTCACAAATGTTACATGACTTGTTTTAATCTCGCTAATAATCAAACACTTAAACCACTCCCTTTTATCCTCACTCTGTTTTCTTCTCCTCCATTCATCCTTCCCCAAACATCTTCCTTCACTCCCTCTTTTGTCTCAGCGACCAACCCGTCTGTCCCTCGCCACTGCCCGAGGGGAAAGATTACCCAAATGATTCTGACATTTGAATTAAGGAAACTGGTCCTTCTCAGTGTAATCTCACTGCAGTAGAGTTGACGCTTTAATAACTGTCTCATCAAGCCCTGACCTGTCGTCAAAGGTCTGTCTTGCATGTCACTGTCAGTAAATCAAGGTGGATAAAACACTTCATCTTTCGTCATGTGGTGGCTAATGCGCTGTCACAACATGAGTAAAAATGAAAAAAATGCTAGATATTTGTGTTGATGGTTATCGTGACATGAGCTCTGGGTGGTGACTGAGAGGATTAGATAGCAGATACAACAAGGTGTCTGACACCGTATTTGTCTACGACAGTACTGTTCTACGATAAACTGTTTTGAAACCATCCCTGCTGAGATATTTAGACATTTGAGATGTGGCTGCCAGAAAAGAAAACTTGTACAAATGTTGTCTTTTGTCCATCATGTCCGTGTTTACTTACTGATGCCTTCAAAACTGCTGTCTCTCTGACACAGAGCTGTCTGCTTCTTTCTGTTTTGTCTGTCAGGGCACTTTTATTGACTTTCCAGTTCGAGTTTGATTGGGTTGAATTTGTCAGTGCATGTGTGAGGTTTTAGGGTAGACGTGATGCAAAGAAAACCAGTACTGAAAGTTCAAATCCTTGCAAAATAGCCTCTGTTACCAACCTAATCAACAGAGGCGAGGAGTACGAGCCAATCAGAGGCAGGGTTCCCGCAGTGGGGTTGGAAAAAAAATGGCATAAATCATGCAGGGCCTTTGATGAAATTAATTCATAATAGTTGTATGTTGCAATAATAAAGTATGGTTGTCACAAAATCAGGCACACCTGGACTTGCCTCACAGCATACCATAATTCTTGTGTTGACTGAATCATTACAGTTACAGTTTTAATAATGCTGTTCAGTCATCAGCTTCCAAGATTGCTTGTTTGAGCTGTGCTGCTTACTGCTGAACTCAAAAATGGTTTTAAGGTTTTACACCTGAGCAACTAATAATTGAAAAAATCAAAACAAAACACACATCTACACATCCATGGAAGGCATGTCTAAATTAGTATCACCATGTCTTCGCAGGATGCATTCAGGTAGAGTATTGAAGGCAGGTAAACAGCGTTTTGGCAGTGCTCAGAGACAAACACAGCCATTACAAGGTGTGTGTAGGAAGTACGATTCATCAAAAAAGAAGCATGTCTGTTCCTTTAGGTGCTAAACTAAAAAAATCACCAAAACCAGGGAGCTTCATCATCTGGGGATCATGAACGTCTGTATCAAATTTCATGGCAAATCATCTTCATTTTTCGAAGTGCTTGAGAAAACAGCATTTTGACGCTAAAACCCAAAAAAACATAATTTGATTGGTTCACATTTCAAAACATTAGGGAGACACCGGTGGGAAGCTACGGAATGATTTAAAAGACCCCCCCAAAAACAAAGAAAATACTGCCCTTTAAATACTGAGCACAAATAGTTGAGCACTTCATTTTTGAGGAGTCCAAGTCCAGCTGTGACATATTTATCGGAGTCTGCCTGGAATAAACTGATTAAATTGTCTGTGTTAAGCATTTTTGTTCATTTATTGGACACATCAGTTGAGGAAAACTTTCCAACAGAGGGTCTCTTTCAAAAAACCTTTAATGATGAAGCATGAGTGGCCGAAACAAGGCCCTGTTTGTTATTATGGAAGTGTCTAAAGGAAAGAGTCATCTTGATTTATGAGTCCATTGATCAGTTCAGGCAGATTTATGGCTGGACAACAGGCAGCTAGCAACAGAAATTGCCAGGAAAAGTTGAGCCAATATTCATGGTAAATGACTGGGAATCACATGGGGCGAGGTGGTGGTGCGGGAAGACAAAGCCTCATAACTTTGCATTCCAGTTTCACCCAGTTCTGTGCCTATTTTCAGGCCACAGAACCATCTGAATGTCACATGAAAAATATGTTTTCCTTGAGCAATTATCCATCTAAGTGTGAAGCACGATGCTCAGGGGCACATGGCGAATTTCTTGTAAACATGCTTACTACCATGTCCAATCCCTTCTTGTGTACGCAGAAAAGTCAAGTTAAGGAAGATTGTACACCTATAAAAGAGATGCACCTCACCTTAAAAACAACACGCTGATAATGAGCACCAGTTCCAAATTTCCTGTCCTGAGCACAACTTCACAGGATTTCTGACATCCTGTACGTGAATGTGAGGAATCCTCTGATGCTCCCCGAGGCTTCAGATGTTTCTTCTTGCCCAAACCTGCTCCTTCAGCAATTTACAGTATATACACACTGTGCGTGTGTGTGTGTGTGTGTCACTGCTTGAGGTAACCAACACGCTCTGAATAAGATTCTGTGGAAGCAAAGTTGTGATGATTGCTACAATGAAAGGATTCCTCTTTGAGTTGGTTTTGTTGGCTGGCAGGACGCTTAAAGGAACATTTAACCCCAAATTCGAAAATACACATATTCCCCCTGGCATGTACTGCCATTTATCCATCTAGCTAGATAGTTTGGGTGTGAGCTGCAGAGTTTTGGAGCTATCAGCTGTAGAGGTGTCTGCTTTCTCTCTAATGTAATGGGACTAAATGGCACTAAGCTGGCCAAAGCACAAAAAATAAATAAATTAATAAAATAAAAAGAATTCATGGCCCAATTACTCAAGAAAGCCCACACATCTCGTTGTGAACAGTTTAATGTAGGAATTATTTTCTTTCAAGTAAAAAGAAAGCTTTTCCAGCAGAAAGTAGTGAACTGTCCCTTTAAAATCACAATCTTGAACTTGACCTAAAGCTAGACCCAGTGTTGTTTTTAGGACTTCCAGAAAACTCATTTTGGAGAAATGAAGCTGTCAGCTAGATTGTGACAACATCTGTTAGCAGTTTTGAGTGACATCCGGGTCAACATACACACACAGAGTAAAGGTTTGAGTCCTCTTGAACGAAGCTTTGTCAAACACGTCTAAAGGCAAAAGTCTTTACACCCGTTTCGAAAGGCCACAATCGAAGGCAAAGCAAAAAGCCTGCCACACAGAAAGGATGAAAAAAGTCCCCATTTATCATTTCAAGTGTCTCTTATCCAGATAAAATCCAGATGGGATTTGATTCAGTGTGTCAGCCAGGTCACAACTCTGATTGCAGCCCGTCTTGGTTTTCCTGCAATACCTGCAAATGAGTCTTTCTGTATCATGCACATGGAAAACCACGGCTAATTTTCTTTCTGTGAAACTTCAGCTGCTTCAGAGGCTACTCGCAGGAGGAGTAAATATTAATACTGGATGAGAGATGGACGCAGCATCATCTGACCAGAATGCATCTGTCCAGTACTGCTCAGATGCATTTACTGTTTGCTTTTTAAGATTGAATAGGATTCTCAATATGCACAGTGTGCAAGTGGGTTCAAAGTTTCAGTTAGTCTCCAGAATGCGTTTGCTCCTTTCAGTTTCAGTTTTATTGTTTGTTTATGTTTAGTTTTTGTTGAGTTTTTATCAGTTTCAGTATCTTGACTTGACAAATGATAACGACGGATCATTGCAGCAATCTGCGCCAAACAAGGATGTTTTCTTCAGTCTGTAGAATATGATGTGTAGGCCAGGACATCCCTGTAGCACAACAATATTTAATTTAAATGGTATTTTCACAGGCATTTTGCCATTAACAAATATTTCAACTCTCTCGATTTGAAGATTACAATAAGTCATATTGCAGTGTGTGTTTGAGTGTGTGTGCCTGTCGCATCGCTGCAAAATGAGGTCCTGGAGACACCTGTAGCATGCACTATGATAGAAATGGCTTTGAGTTCTTTGCCAGGTGTAGTTTAGATCAAAATGAGGCTCAAAGATCAAAGATCGTTCAAAGATCGGTGTTGTGCAAGCGAGGGCACCAAAAGTATGAAAGACATGACTCATAGTCATAGTGCCAGCTAATCGCAACAGGAAATTGCAGATTTTATACTCATACAAATTGCTCCGAGCAGTTTCCCCAGATCCCCGTCATATGCGGTCAGCAAAGGCTTCAGACCGTGATGATCTTAAATAGTGAAGCTTGTGAGTTTTCATCAAACGCCCCCTGCCATGATGACACATTATTGACCATCAAACAGGAAGTTGTTCTAACATGAGTGTGACTGGTGATGTTTTCACCTTGTGAGTCAGTGTCATCGTGGTAAAATGTGGTCCTGTTAACGCCAACTGTGGCAGCAATTAGAGGAGGTTTTGAATACTTTGGCTTGTGTTTAAATGTCTGTCTGTGGACAGATTCTATCAACACGATATCATCCCAACTCAAGATGAAGTTACGAAACTTTACAGGTGTTTTCTAGTCTAGTTTATATCTTTATTTAATTTCATTAAAATGTTTTTTTTCACACCTAGTTTTAGATTGTTTGATTAGGGTAGTATGAGTACTTCGTACCTGAGAACAATTGTCCCCCCTCTCCACTCCCCCACCGGTCAGCTTTCACATTAGTAATGTTGTTCTGTGTCTGAATACACTTGCATCATCTTCTGCGCATCATTTGTTCATGTTGTTGGCTGGTGTAGAAAAGGGCAAGATCTCAATCCTTGTATTGGTACAGTTAGTTTTCACATCTGCAAACTGTACTCGAGACCACCTTTTCAAATGGACGGTTTGTTGATCTGTGTTCAGTGCACAAACTGCACTGGCCCAAGTTCCTGATGTAAAAGCCCCCTTAGGCTTTAATTTAGATTTAACTATCATAACCTGGACATGAACACCAAACAAAACACTTGTCGGATTGACCATTTCAGAAAGTTACCCTTTCAACATTTCTCCAAACTGCATCCGCACTTCATTTGAAGCATTCTGACTCCTTAATTGTAACAAATACCTGTTTGTATTTCTTTCCATCAATGTGTCTGGTTGTCATCTATGTTAATCCTGCCCAGCCATGCTGCCTGCAGGTCTGAGTCTCAGCTACTGTGAAGAAAAGAAAAGAAAAGAAAAGTTGGTTTATTTGGACATTTTCAGCTGCTGTGTGAACCTAATCAGCCAAAGGCAGTCTGAAAGACGTGGAAACAAGCCAACAAACAGTTTGTCTTTCATTATAAGCTCTGTGGTCACACAGACCACAGAATAGTGTGTCTGTAAATATTCACCTGGACGCCTTTGAAACAGGTGGACTCGTAATATCCTGACAATCTGTGGCTGCACACAAATATACTTTATTGCATTTTATCTTTGGGCAGCATTAACATCTGTCAGCCTTGTCCTTTTTTTCCTTTATCTCTCTCACACACATACACTTTGACTTTCAATGACTTCCTAACATTAAACCTTCGTATAATCAGCACCTAATTATAAACCTCACCCTAAACTCAAGTCCTTGTCCTAAAATAACTTCTTATGAAGGTGAGGACGGGCAAAGTGTCCTCAGTGGGGAGGTGTTTCCTTATTTTCCTGTCCTTGAGCAGACATTTGTTCCTACAATGAGCATAAAAACACAGGGCAGCCACTGCATGCGCACAGTCAGATTATCGCTGTGCTTAGTTAGTCTCCACGAGCCAGAATGTCAACATGAGGGCTTTGATAGCATACCGATTATGGCAGCAGGAGAGGAAAATTAATTTGTCTGATTAGATGCAGTTTTCACAGGCCAGGCGCCCAATTAACAAAGAGATCTTTATTCATACATTTGGATTTAATCACTGAGGCAGAGGCGAAGAAGTTGAGTGAAAACTCAAAGGTTGTGTCAGTGTCACAGTAATGTAACGGTCATAATATTGGTTTTTCACAAACCATTTTTTTTAAAAAGGACCAAAAAAGTCCCAGTCATCACATGTGATTTTTTTAATTTTTTTTTTGTGGTGACCAAAATCCAGGATCAGCATGGAGAAGTGGCTGTAGCAGACTGCATACATTGCTAGCAGGAGGAGGTATATAGGATGCAGCTGGGGTTCGGGGGGGGCTTCAATAGGGGCTAATCACATCTGCTTCTCTTAAGGGAGGGTTATTTCAGGCTGGGGATCAGAGCCATAAGGCACACCTAAAAAGCACCCCAAAATATTAATAATGTTTATAGCACCCAGATGTGCTTTCAAGGGCAGATACTGTTTTTATTTAGTTCAATCTGAGCTTTATAACATATTGAAGTTCCTGTCCATTTAGCATGGTTTAGTGTTAATGCTATATTTTTTGCCTGCGTCTTTGTCCGGGCTGTATAATCTGTTCAGTCCGTGAAATTTCATGTGACAGCAACGGTAAAGCATTATAATGGGAGCGCTTCGATCTTGAGAAAAGAAGATACCGCACCCTGCTCTTACTCAGCATAGTGAAATATAACAATATGTGTTTAATCTGTCACATTGTATTCCACAGATCAGGATAAGAAGAGGAAAAACAGGAACAAGTGAGACACCAGAACACAATTAGCTCTAGAAAATGAATGAATAATCAATGAAAACGTGGGACTTGCAGCTTTCATAAGTCAGTCAGTTGTTGTGTGATCATACAGACTGTATCCTGAATGTACCATAACAGGGTCTATAAAATTCCAAGACCCCGAAGAGCATGGTATGTCATGGTATCACATCATTTAGTCCTCTGGGGTATAGAGTTTGCAAATACAATATCCATTGTATCTCTTTTGTTATGCATTTAATCTACAAAACTATTTGTTTTAACATTAAAAAAGCTAGTGTCTCAACACAAAACAGTATAGAGTATAGTTTTAATTTTGGGGTGAACTGTCCCTTTAAGTTAATGAGGAATGATCATGTGATTTGACTAAATTCCTGTATGACTTTTTACCACCTCTCTCTGGCAGAGTCACCTTTTCAGTGCCCTGAAACCTGATTGATGAGATATCATGTTTAAACATCACAGAAAAAAACAGGAGGAGGACCAACACAGTCCCTGCCACTACAAGTATTTTTCAATTTCTTTATTTCTTTATTTCTTTATTTTTCTTCTAGTGGAGAGGTTCAGGAGTACACTGATGGTAGGAGGATGCAGCAGGAGTTGGGGCTGAGCTTCATAAGGGGGTAATCACATCTGCTTGGCTCATGGGAAGGTTATTTCAGGCTGAAGAGTGGAGTCACGAGTCACAGCCGTAAAGCACCAAATTTTAATAAAGTTTATAGCACCCAAAAGTGCTTTTAAGGGCAGATGTTGTATTTTTTAGTTCAATTCGTATATCATAAATTCCTGTTAATTTAGCATGCTTTGGCACTAACACAGGCGTCTTTGTCTGGGCTGTACAGTTTTTGTTGAGTCCATTAAATCTCATGTGACAGCTACAATAAAGCATGTTAAAGGGGAACTTTTAACATCAAAGTCTTTTTTCAAGATTTTGGGGAGTACGACTCCATATGCGGAAAAAAAAAAAAGCTCCACAAAGCCTTCACGGAGAGTGTGAAGTCTGATAAATCGTCTTGAGTGATATCACTTGTTGGTTGGAGCTGAAGGCTGCAAATTTGGTGTGGAGTTAGAAAGAAATGAGCTCACCAGACCTGCTCCTCATCATGTTTGAGGCCAGAGGCTCCAGGCTACATTAGCCACTACTAGCATAAAACACCCAAATCTCTGACCAGACTATCTGCTTTTAGGTTACACTGTGGGGAATTGGCACTAAGTTTAGCCAAGAAGAAGAATGTATGGAATAAAAACAAACATCTCTCTGGTTCTCCATCGATTTTGATTTCTTTTGCTTTAAACTAAAGGTTAAAATAATTTCTCTGATATGCAGAATTTTTTGTGATCAGTTTTTTATTGATATTTAAACATAATTATATGGGGTGCTAAGGTTAAAATAATTTCTCTGCTAATAAGTATTTTGTGATACATTTTGTATTGGTATTAAAACAATTATATTACCAGTTAAAAATATCCATGTATTAATCAGTATGAAACTGGCAATGATATGTATAATGAATGTATTATGTTAATGAATTGTAGTAGTAAATACAGCGGTTTCCTCTCATTAACTGATACAGCTGATCTGAAAATAGATGATTAAATGCTCATAGCTTAATTTCACCAAGGTGATAAACTGAGTTAACTTTGGTTTACCTCTGACAGCACCCCCGGTCTTAAGCAGTCTGAAAGTAAAAGTGTGTGTGTTTGTGCGAGTGTGCATGACTTTGCGCAAAGTTTCTGATATTCCATCGATATCCTACTTCTGTTTGGACAGAAACATAGAAATGAGCTGTGCCGACTTAGGCAAACAAAGCTGCGCATGTGTTTGAGTGTGAGTGTGTGTGTCTGTGTCTTTTCCGAGCCATTGATTGTAAGGTGACATTGGTGCTGAACAGATGCCCCTCCCTCCCTCCAACAGCTGTATCATCCGCTGATGGGAACAAGTCACCTCTTTTTGTTCCCTCCCGTCTGTTTGTCTATTATCCCTCAACTTTTTTCTGTCCTCATCTCTTTCAAAAGATATTTGAAGCTTTACTTGTCACAGGAAGCTTTAGCAAACATGCATGTGTGCATTGGATTGCAACGGGAATAACAACTTCCCTGAAACATAAACTACACATCAGCACCTGCAAATCTGTGGGAATACTATAATTACACTATGTGGCCCAGAAGAAAAGTGCTGATAGCTATTTACATTCTTTGACTTTGTCATAGACTGTATACATTTTTCTTTAAGGGAACATTGGCAGCTGTTTTGAGAGGAAAGGTTTTGATAAAGTCACTAAACATTAACTGTTCAGCACCAAACGACATAGACACAGTTGGCAGCTAGCTGATGAACATGGTGGGGTTAATGTGAGAGAGACCCCATAGCAGCAGAATTTCCATATTGTGTTTAAAGGTGATTATATGCCATTGTTTATTGTTTGTTACAGCTGCCACCATGTGGCTCAATTAAATTTTTTTTTTTTTCCTGAAGTCATGGTGTTGGTGTTTTTTATTTTAAGCCATGTTTATCTGTGCAAATGAACTCTTCACTCTGATCCCCCTTGGTGAATGTGTTTGATGTGGCTGCAGTTAGAAGGCGCTAATATGACGACTTTATGAATTAGGGTCAGTCAGTGAGCTGTCCCGGGGGACAAATGGGGAGGAAAAAGAATAACACTCTCCTGCGGCTCTCACCACCAGCATCCCATGCTGATTAGGAATAATCATGTGGCGCTGAAACATCTGTTTTTGTGCCCATGAACATACATACACAAACATTAGAAAAATGCTCTCTGTAGGCATGATGTTATGCTATCTGAACCTCCTCCTCATCGCCACGGGGCTTTTAAAATCTTCTGGGGGTGAGCATCTGTAAAAGAGACTCAAACACCAAAACAAACGGGAAATGCTGGAACTAATTTAGGCTTGAGCAGATGACTGGGTGCGCCCGGATATAATGTACAAGTAAATATTGATTACTGAGGGCACCGGAGCTCACAACATAACTGAGCCAAAAGATGACATACTGCAGTAAGAACGGACGCTTCAGGTAGGGTTCTGGTTTGGTTACTTTGCTGGTTTCAACTGGAGGCACTAAAACAAGAACCCTGT
>JAJHUR010080018.1:0-12877 GCA_027495735.1 Lutjanus campechanus | reverse complement strand
TCATTTATAGAGAGACAAGACTCTGCAGCAAAGCAAGCAGCTCTGCAAAGCTGGACCACTTCAGAAGTCAGACTTTTCTGACTGATGTGCTTCTCAACCCCTGAAATTTAGCGTAAAAGAAACATGGGTTGTTGTTTTCACATGATAAGCCACAGAATGTGGACAATGTTGAAAGTTGGCATAGATTTCAGTCTCTACCTTCTTAGACATTTAATTTAACAAGGCTAAAAAATGGACACAACACATCTCCACCCTGGTGAAGAAGGCTCACAAACGGCTGTATTTCTTAAGAAGGCAAAATTCACACACCAAGATTTGTTAACTTCTACAGAGGAGCAACGGAAAGCATCATGTCTGGAAACATCACAAACTGGCATGGGATAAGTGTGGTGATTAAAACCATCCAGAACATCATTGGTACCCATCTTCTGAGCATCAGTGATATCGAGGAGGTGATGTACCTGCAGAGCCCAGAGTGATATTAAAAGACAACACCCAGCCCAAAACACAGCCTGTTCACCCTGCTGCTGTCAGGCAGGAGATACTGAAGTATCCGCTGCAGTGGCCAGAATAATGAGGGGAACCCTCCTCAACTTATGTAATTCTAACATTGTTTTCTTTGAGTAGCAAAACGGAGCTAGAACTTAATCTTGTTATACAACCCTGGGTTTTATAACGACAAATAAATCTACAGTTGTACCTTGTACCTCAGAGCAACCTTGCACGTTAACCCTGAGACCACAGCTGCAAGTTCTTTGTGTCAAACGAAGGACTGACTCAAACAATTTCTGTCTGAAAGACGGTCAGTGTAACAAAACAGATTTTAACAATTCTATTTTAGTTCGACTAACTCATATTTTTTAAGTATGCATGGAAACTTGCGTTTTAAAGTTGAACCAGGATGAGATATTTAACGATGCTGTTCCATTTTTATTCATTAGTTCAGACTTAGACGGGTAAAAAACCCATTATTTTCATGATCGATTAAACTGTTGATCATTTGTTCAATTACTCAATTAGTTCTTTGGACTATGAATGTCAGAAAGTCATGAAAAATGTGGATAAGTGTTTCCAAAAGTCTACGGTGATGTCGTCAAATGTCTTGTTTTGCCCACGACACAAGGATATTCAGTTAACTGTCATAGAGGAGTCGAGAAACCAGACAACATTCACATTTAAGAAGCTGGAATCAGAGAATTTGGACTTTTTTCTTTAAAAAAAAATTTACTCAAACCGATTAAGCGACTATATTAATAGCTGCCAGTTAATTTAACAATCAAATGATCGTTGCAGCTCTGCTTCAGACTGGGTAACTCATGTTGTTCTTCTCACAGATAATAAACGATCAGGGCTGCACGATATGATGATTATTTTTGACTGACATTGCTGTACAGTGGGAAAGATCATTTTGCATTGCAATTTTAAATAACATATTTTTCCTTTTTGTTATTTGGTTCAGTGATTTGGATATTGCAATTGGCCATATTGTGCTTTTGATAATATTGAGATTAACTGTGCAGCCCTATAAATTATAACAAGGCATTATCGCCCTGCCCTAAATCAAAGTTTTAAACATGCCCGTCCTCCCTCCACGTTCAAAACATGCATGCTAGAGCTGCAATGATGAATCGATTAATCAATTATAAATCGATTTGAGCAATTTTTCTCTTTTTTCAAGCCCCAGTGGGCAATTTCTCTGATTCCAGCTTCTTAAAAGTGAATATTTTCTGTTTTCTTTACTCGTCAATGACAGTAAACTGAATATCTTTGGGTCGTGAGCAAAACAAGACATTTGAGAACATCATCTTGGGTTTTGGGAAACACTGATTGACATTTTTCACCGATTTCTGACATTTTACCAGCAAACAAATATTAATCGATTAACTGAGAAAATAATCGACCACTTAATCAAATATGAAAATCGTTAGTTGCAGCCCTAATACATACACTCAACATTTGGACCATTTTACTGCCATTATTCAAGCTTAAGCCCGTAAATAACTCTTCATGTGAGAAAATGCGTGTTTTAAGATCATAATGGATCTCGTATTCATTGAAGGAGTGCGGGGGGCCACCGGGGCTGTAAGCTATACAAGATAAATAATTCCAGATGAATAATTCAAAATCATTATAATGAATAAATGGAAGGTAATTATCCCGCGCTAAGTAGCTTCCCGTGATTCAACGTAAGCACGAGGCAACAGAGATAAGAGGGGTTTCCCGGAGTCAACGAGGGACAATCACCTGCTTTGTAGAGAGAGGCGAGGGAGAGGAGACAAAACACCAGTAAACACTAATGAAGAGAGCCTCTCACGCATGACATTATCTACTTTTAGAGTGTGTGTTTCTGCGTGTGTGTGTGTGTCAATAGGTTTCGGTTAGTGACCAGTGGCTAAGCTGCAGATGTACTGATGAACATAAAAGGTTTTGGGGAAGAGATGCTCCCTCGGTGTGACTGAAAAGCCTTTGTGGGGAGTCCCCGAGCAGCCCCTCCTGACCGAGCCGCTGCACAGGAGAGATGACGAGGATGAAAGGGAGGACAGGACGGAGAGAGGGAGTCCACCATCATCTCTTTTGTTGTCCATCTGCTGTCTTAGCCGTTCCGCCATTCTCTTGACAAGCTTAACCCCTGCCTCCCCCGCTTCTCTGCTGTCACAGGTGTGAACCCCAAATGGAAAAAAAAACAAAACTCCTCACTGAGCTCTCCTCTACATGAGTGCCTCGGTACTTGAGTTTTCTGATTAAATTGAAAGCAGCACGACAAAAGAGCACCTTCAAATCATACATGTGCAACAGTTGCACTTTCTTCATGTTGTATGACACTTTACAACATATGCTGCAAGAGCCACTTAAGAAGTCTCCTTTATCATGCATGTGCTAATGACATGAACTGTACTTCATCAGTAAGACTGGGTTAAAGGGATAGCTTGGATTATTTGAAGAGGGGTTGTATGACACACCCTCAGTTTGGAGAAGCAGAGAGAAGTACCAGCACTAAAACTAAGCGATGTGGTGTATTTTAGCCACCTGAAAAAAGGTCCACTTAAAAAAAAAACATTAGTTTGGGTGTATGCAATATTTAGAATATTTGTAGTGCTTTGCCTTGCCGTCTGACAGCCTTTTTCCAACAGGAAAAATAAGCCAAATATCGTTCTCTCGCACTCAACCAAACTCCATAGGCAAAATCAGCGATTTTAGGTTGCAGAACATGTGAGTTGCTGGTCTACTGCTGCCTCGATCTGTCAGTCTGTTTGTATTTTTGTGCGACTTGTGTGTTTTAAAAGGTTAGTTCAGATTCTCCAGGATCACACAATTTCAAATAAACTAACAGACAGAGGCAGCACCAGGGTAAAATTACTGATTTTGCCAATGAAGTTTGGTTGACTGAGAGAGAGCGTTACTGGCACATGTAATGCTGTCTGACAGCAAGGTAAAGAGATGAAAATATTCTAAATACAGCGCTAACTTAAACTGATATTGATTTTTTTTTTAAAGGTATGTCATGTTGATATATCGTTATGGTTATGGTACAGCATGCGCCCCATATATCGAGGCTGTGAGTCCTCAGCAGTGGCCGTGGGTTTGACTCCCACCTGCAGCCCTTTGCGTGTTGTTATCCCCCGACTCTGTCCCACACTTCCTGTCCTTCCTTCAGTTGTCCTATCAGATTAAAGGCATAAAAGCCCCTCAAAACATATGAACATATAAAAAAAATCACATTGTGATACTGGCAATATCACAATATTAGAGACTGATATCATGACAATGACAAAATTACAAGGGATGAGTTAATTCCAAAAAGGGGAGCGACTTAAGAAGTGTGGAAATGGTTTGGTTACAAATCAGATCAGATGTACAATAAACCACAGTAATATGTAAGAAGTACTAGAAGAACCTGGTTGAGTACGAGGAGAGCTCAGTTTTTAACCAAAATATTTGTCAGGAATATTATTACTGTAGAAAACCCTAAAATATTGTGATATCAGCTCCATATCAGTCACCCCAAGTGGCTAAAATTCATTTTTCTGCAGACCCCGTCCACAGCAGTTCACTGCTTAGCTCTCTGTTTCCCAAACTGGGAGTGTGTCGACCACCATCTACTGTAGGTAATAAACCGAGTAATGGATAAGTACCTCGCACAACCCCGCTTCAAATAATCCTACCTCTCTCCCTTTAAATAACATCATCACACGGTTTAAGTAACTTATTCTGCACCACTGTCACCATCCAGATTTGACACAACAGAAGCCAGGAACAGAGAAACTGCACAAATATTTTGAAACCTAAAAATAAACTCATCCTGGACTGCAGCCTATGTTTTGGTGAGGAAGCATTTCTCACTTTGCTGAAGACCATCAGGACACACAGTCATCACACATTTTCTTTTAGCACGAAGACCTGGTAAAAAAAAACAAAAAAAAAACAAAAAACATCTAACATTTCTTTCCACAGTAAACCTATAAAACACAGATAAATCAAGCCGAGCAATACTGACTCTGAGTCATACTTCAAGATCACAATCTGATGCCTTTCGATTCCCTGTAGTATGCAGGTAAAAAAAAAAATTACGCCTTTACTGCAAAACAATGAGGCAGCTAATACGAAAATCTGACAGCTTTTGAACTCCTGTGATAAAATGTACAGTTGACAAGATTTCGGTCACAGACGATCCACTCTGCCCACCCTGACTGCCACGGTGACCTGGATAGGCAGCTAAAAATGGACAGATGAATGAATGGATTGTAGGGAGGAGAATCAAGAACTGGTTCCAGTTGAGAACCTGTTCCACACTGTCCAGTGCATCAGAATTGTATGCCTCCAAGCTTATCAAAGCATTTTACTGATGCCAGAAGTTGCGCATTGCAAAACAATGATGCCAAACTCGTGTATCTACGCAGCTGGAAACTTTTTTTCTACCTTGTTTCTACACTGTGTTCAGACTCAGAGATTATTAACAGCTTTGTTGACGTTGGAAACCTGTGTAGGCCCCCCTTTTTTTTTTCCACACAGAAAATTGATTGACCTGCACCCACAAGCCCTTTAGAGGGCATCAACAGTATATACAGGTGTGGATGTGCCAAAGTAGGTGTGCAGATCTACTGAATCTATACAAGGAGCAATGCAAAAGCATATACTGTATAATTGACGATACATACGTGACACAATATAAATGAGTCCATTTGTCCATATATACAAAATTAATCCCATCAACATGTGCATAAATCTACACAGAGACTGTATGCGTCTATGAATATACAACACATACACTTAGAATATCCACCAACACGTCTGCATAAAAACACAGCAAGAATAACACTTAACAATAGAGATGCATCTTGAGCTGCAACGATTAATCAATTATTAAATTAATCGGCAACTATTTTGGTAATCAGTTAACTCAGTTTGAGTAATTTTTTAAGGAAAAAAAGGTTAAAATTCTCTGATTTCAGCTTCTTAAATGCGAACATTTTCTGGTTTCTTTGGGAAACATTGATTGACATTTTTCGCAGTTTTCTGACATTTTAACGCAAACAACGATCAATAGATTCAATAGATCAACTGTAAAAAATAATAAGTTGCAGCCCTAGATGCATTGGTGCAATTTTTTCTCTCCTGAAACGGATTCTGATACCACTGCTCTCTTTTTTTTACTTTGCTCCTTAAACTTATTGGAATCATATTCATAGAATAACATAAAGTTAGAGGTTACTGTGGCATCAAAAACTGAGTGACAGTGAATAAATGATAGCAGAAACAACACTAAATTTAATAATTGACCGTTGGCATTGACCAATTAATCAGTCGCATCATGGCTACCACCTAGTCAGCTTGATATGGTCACTATTAGCACCTATCTCTAAATAATACCATCTGCAAATCCTGCAAAAAAAGAAAAGACATATCATACAATCTTCTCATCCAGCAAAGGGCAATAGATAAAGGCTTCATTCAGGTGGTCGGATGTGAAGGAGTAGTGTTCAATATGCTTCGTGTTTAAAGGAACCTAACAACGGTTTTGGTCACGATCAATGCCAACAAAATGCAGTATTTGGTGAAAAAAGTCCTTATTATGTCTGACTATCTGATGCCATGACTTTAGTAATGTGGTGTGGAAGATTTCTTTTTCCGTTGAGTTTGAATGAAGTGTGTTTTACAGCAAGTTTAGTGAGAGTAAGTAAGGAAAATAGATGTAAAAATATGTCCTGTTTTGACACTTATTTTATTTTTGAGATGTTGCGTGCGTAACTCGCCAACACCTCCCAGCTCAGATCAGGGGTGGGAATCTCTTGGCACCTCACGAAATGATTTGATTCCATTTAAGAGGGCCACAATGTGATTCTAAAATGATTATATTTGCATCTTGGTGTGTCAAGGTTTTTGATTGATATGCATGATTTATTTTTTTTTCCACACTGTGTGTTTGTAATGATCCATTATTTGTTTAGTTAGACACAACTTGCAAACAGTGTGGCTCTTGTCCTCGTCCCTTTTCCCTTCAACTACACAGAACTCAAAACGCATCATTGTGCAAGCTTTTAAACACACAAAGATAGACTTTGACAGTGGCTTAGATATATCAGACAGTCAGACTTCAGATCGACGTCTAAATTCATCTGTTGCACAAAGCAGTTTCTCTATAACAATGTTAGCAACCCACAAATTATAAGCCATGTTTTCCTCTTTTTTTTTGTTTTGTTTTTGGGTGCTACTGATGAGTTGGTGGCACTGATTGTTACCATGGTAACACGGGCCTAAGCCTGAGTCAGCCTGGGGGTAAAGTGCCTAATTTTTTTTTTGGCTTACAGTTAGTCAGTCTTTATTTTTTGTCAAGACGTGTTTTTGTCTCACTTACAATAAACTAATCTACGTATGAGCCAAATTAAGACGAGTCTAACACTACAGACTAGTCTAAAATATCTCAAGAAAAAAGCTCAAGAAGTAGTTTAACTTAGAACATAAACATAATGCACATGGGAGCAATATATCAGCAGTTGCTGGTTGATAGACTGTCAGTGGCCCTAAAATAATATTTTAGGGTTTTCTAAGATAACAATATTCTTGACAATATAACGAAATACTGAAGAATATCTTTGGTTTAGAACTCACAGTGGGGGTCGAGCTCTCCTCACAGGGTTTTTAGCACTCCTCATCCTCAACAAGGTGCTTCTACTTTTAGATGAGACATTAGTTTGTCATATTACTCCTTTTGTTGTTCCAGTCTTCTTACATATTACCGTGGTTTGTTCTACTGTGCATCTGATCTTTTTTAACCAAACCACTTCCACACTACTGAAGTCGCTCCCCTTTTTGGAACAAACTCCTCCGCCATTATATAACCATTATAACGATATTAATCTAAAATATTGTAGTGTTACCATTACCACGATATGAATTTTTTATCATGAAAAAATTAAAACAATACAATATGGCACGCCCATACTGGAAAATTTCAACGTATCGTTGCAACCCTATTCCACAGCAGCCACACTGACAAGGTTGCCCGTAGATGGTGATGTATGTAATCAGCCGACTTTATTAATTATCACTATTTTCACCACAATCAATGACCAAATAAAGATAACAAAAGGTTGTAGCCTGTCAACATGAGCAGCTTTGTAAGACACTATAGGACAAAGAAACTTGTTATATCTGCACCTTTAAATAATTTGACATTTATGTAAATGACTGCAGTTGTCGTGGGCTGTGTGCATTATCTCCCTGGACCTGTACTTTCACTGTAGTGTGTTAAACCCAGACATTTAGAGCAGTTTTATCTGTGCATTCCCACTTAATTTTAACAGGCAAGGTTCTGCAATAAATGGGCAATTTAGCTCAGTGTAAACCTGAACTGTCAGGACCTCTGACCTGCAGACAGACAGGCAGACAGACACCACACAGACAGACAGACAGACAGACACTAGACAGACAGACTTCATTCACAGTGGAGAGACCAACAAGTCACACCAGACCTCACATCTCTACTTGTCACGTTACTCTGCTAAACCACGTTATCTACACCTCCTTATACTAATGTGAAGCATGTGCTAACGACCAAAAATCTCTACAAAGCTAACGTTAGCATGCTAGCTTATATGTGTCTGTGGTTCTTGTCCCTCACAGAGGAGAACAGTTGAACCACCGTCTGTGACCGCACAGACAACACGGTGTTTTTTATCATTGTGTTTAAAATAATGTAAACTGTTGCTGTCACCGTGTGTGTTTGAGGTCAGTTTAGCCTTCATGTTGTGCTAGCCTGCTAGCTGCAGAATGAATGGGGGGTTGGGCTAGCCTACAGCAGCATCCAGCCTCCTCTATGAGCGGTCATTAGACAGACATAACTCACCTGGTTGTAGTGCACCCTGAACGGTTTCAGGTAGTCCGACTCTGTGCACGGAGTCACTTCAATGTTATTTATCTCTTCCATAGTTTAACACTCGGAGCAGGATTGGAGGCTCACCGATGGTTGTCTGTCACCGCACACTAACTGACAGCGGAGGAATGTCTACGGCAGCCGGGAGAGGACATGAGACCGAACTAAACTGTCAGGGTGGCAAGACAGGTTAATAAGGGAACATTGGAGGACAGTTAGTTTTATTATATGGACACTGATTTAATATAGATAATATAATATAGATAATAAGCATTTTTAAAGGGGATTTAGATTTTGATAAAAATAAAAAGAAATTTCCTGAAACGCATACCAACATCCAAAAATAAAATATAATAAAATATAACTAAATCAAATTTATTCAAATTAAATTGAAATTGAATTAAATTGAAATTGAATTTATTAAAATTAAAATTAAATTAAATTAAACACTCAAAATGCTTTGGAGACACTGTAATTGAAGGGTTGTGCATAAAACTGATATGAACATGAAGGAGCCTTTATAAATGTTTATGAATGTTGAAATTCTGTCAATTATGTCATTTTAAAAGCAAAGTTAAACTTAGTTTTTTCCAAACAATGTCAACTCTGCATTAAAAGTGACATTAGTGACAGAATATCACTATCATCAGTGTTACCAATCCTTTCAATAATAAAAATTCATCTTAATTTAACGAACTTAATCCCTTTGTAATTATGTTTTTTTTAAATAAATAATAATGATAATATTAAACTTTATTTGTATATAGCTTCATTCATACAGTGCAGTTTCATGTGCTTTTTATCAAATCATTTATTCAGTAATTTGCATTACAGACAATAAGCATTGTTTAGGGAATTTAGATTTTTATTATTAAATTGAAAGAAACGCATACCAACTTCCAACAATAAAATAAAATAAAATAAAATAAAATAAAATAAAATAAAATAAAACGAAACAAAATTATATAAAATAAATATGAAGAATATAAGAAATAACAAATAAAATAACGGAATCAAATTAAATTAAAATAAATTAAATTAAATACCCCAAAACACTTTAGAGGCACTGTAGTTGAAGGCTTGTGTATCCTTAGTTTCTGTTTCAATAAAGTTTTTTGTCAGGTACATATAATCAAAAGCTCCTGACTCGAATGGACCAAAGAATCACAAACACTGTTAATCACTCGTACTCGACGCTTAAACAATGTTCATGAGGTCAACTTCCTGTTTGAGATTCACCTGATGACGGTTTCAGCTGTGATGGACACTGTGTTGGATTCTTTGGTTTTTATCCATCAGCCAAGTGTGTGAATTGGCACAAACATGTATGTTGAGTGTAGAAACTGCCAGATTACATGTTTACCCATGTGAGAAAAAAAGAGAGAATAAGAGTCCATCTCTCTGCGAGATTAAATCACAAGCTATTACAGCATCTTATGTCCATCCTTCTATTTCTACCTGCTTATCCTGAGCCAGTCTCACATTGTGTGCAGGGTTGGGTACACCGTGGACGTGTCTCCACTCTATTAGAGGGCTGGCACTATAGACAGACAACCATTCACACTCACATTCACACCTACGGGTGATTTAGAGCCACGCAGACGCAGGGTGAGCAGGTGGATTTTGCACCTAGAATCTGTCTTGCTGATAGTGTTAACTGGACCACCGCCACAGTTTTATGTGTGTATCATATTTAGTGATTGATGGACTATAACTGTAGTGTCCTATAAACATTATTTAAAGTAGAGAAAGTCAGCTGATATTTCACAAAATATGTGGAATATCAAGGAAAATGGGGAATTGGAATTTAATATTGTAATTGAAGATAATATGTTGGAAGACCTGTGTCAGTTATAGAAAGAGTTGGGAATTAAAAAATAAATATTTTCATACACCTCTCGTTATTTTGTGACATGTGAATTAAGCTGCTGTGGCAATAATGTTGGAGAAATCGTTGAAAAATTGGGGACGACGTGCATATCTTTTGGGGATTGTGCAATAATTCAAGGGTTTTGGAGATGTGTTAAAAAAAGAAATTGACCAAACTTTGGATGCACCTTTGGATTCACTGTTATTTTTGTAAGGAGTTGTACCAAAAGAGCAAAAGAGCAGGGATCAGAGGTACATACCACTTTTATTAATTGTCAAGAAAATGCTAATGAAAATGAATTGGAAAGACGCAAATCCACAAACTATAACACAGAGGATGCAGGGTATTTAATCAAGTGGACTGTGTTGTTTTAATAGATTATATTAAAATTGTTATGTTCCTCTGTAATTAAACCTCCTCTGCAGCAGATATATCAAATATATATAAATAAATAAAGTAAAGAAAGTCTGAAGTCACAACGATGGTGGTGATATGAAATGAAGACAAGGACAATCAGCTAATGTTTCATCTCACCATTTGTTTCTCACCGTTGTGTTTTTGTGTTTTTAACTTTACTCTGATTGGCTGAGGGGAACCTCCAGTCACAGGACAAATAAAGGTGACGTAACTGTTACTAACTGGCCCCTAAAGGAGAAGTGCATTATTCATCAAGGGCAGCGTGTTTGGTGTTCTTCTGTTAGAACAAACTGGAATGTAAACCAGAACTGAACCTTTTTCTCAATGAATACTGCTTATTTTACTATACTTTCCAAATATTACTGTCTAAATCTAAACTAAAAAGTGAAGAAAAAATAATCTTTACTCATGAGCTGTTTATGGAGCTTCTAACTGGTGTTCATCAACAGAATTCAGACGGTGAGATGCTGCTGATGGCGCCAAAAAAGCTAGTTACTGAAGATTTGGTTTTGTCGAACTACAAACCCCAGTTCCACAGAAGTTGGGACATTGTCCATCCATCTTCAACTGAAGATTGACAGGTAGATCGACAGCTTTGCCTTCTGGCTAAGCTCTCTTTTCGTCACAAAGGACGCCTTAAAGCGATATTCCACTCTTAGATAATCATCCACTCAGTAGGCCTATGTACTCACCACTATGCCGATGTGATGATGGGTGAAGGTCTTCAGTTCACAAAACAATCCTGGAGTTTTAGGAGAAGCAGGGTAGCAGCCTCATCCAGTACGATGGCAGAGATCGGTGACCACGGATAAAACGTTAAAAAATAGCACACAAAACAAACACAAAATGTCTCCATCCTGCTTGTGTGGTGTAATCCAAGTGTCCGCGAGCCGCGACATTAAAAATTAACCGCAAAAGACGCCATTTACACCATGTTTTTAGCAGAAATGTCAACTGTAGCACGTAGCCGGTAAGATCTCGATCTCGCGAGACTTCGGCATGTGCGTCCATTAAGATACAAATGCTCGCAAGATCGACGCCATGTTCCACACATGTGAAATGAAATATAGGTCTACATTTGAATCTGATCCAAATCTTCCCCTGTAATTACCATTGAGATTATTTCACCAATAAACTGAGTAACCCCCTTAAAAAACCAAAAAGAACAAAGAACAATGAACTTCTGAACAGTTCTCATAAAGGGAGCCATCACCAACCAACTGCTGTCTGTAGATTCAATAAGGTTACCTCCCAAAATGTCATTTTAATATTTGAACAAATCTATTATAGATATGTTTGGTATACCACTGTGGTATTTTCCATCACTTTTCATTATGGGTCACTACTTTTTATAGTAATAGAAGTGCCTCTATAAAATTATAAAACTATAAAAGTATTCTCCACAATATTTTCACCTTTAATTTGCATGTGATTATGATGGTTTTACCTGATGTAATATGTCATGTGATATTCAAGGTGATGCTCTAGGCACTGCAGGGCTTTTACCAGCTTTAATTTTTATTTTTTTGTATTATTGTCGTATTATTTTTGCATTATTTCTGTACTGTATTGCATCCTTATTATCCAGCACCAAGGACTCATCGCCCTTGGATGTGCGTGCTGCTTTGTGAATATTTCAAAAGAAACATGCTATAATTTAATGACTGTCCAGTGCTGCGATCAATCTGAGACTGACAGCATGTTCCCATCCTGTGGTTTGAGTTCATATTTGCGGTGCACCATTAAAGCACCAGCTTCATATTAGTGGAAACCCGATGTGAGGTCCAGCACCCTCACCGTGCTGAGTAATGAACAAGAAATGGGTGTGGGAGCTCTTTCTCACCAACCCTGCCTCGAAGGGTGAGGCTGCATGATGTCACCCCCCTCACATCAATAACAGCCTTATAATGGAAAACAATCTGCAGAGCTCCAATCTCGATGGGGCTGACTTCCTCCAACAAATGAGCCCCAGTCCACCGCCCACTACACAAGGACAGGACGTAACACTCTTTGCGAGCTGATTTACATCTAAATAAATACAGGCCTAGACGAAACAATGTGCGGACCCAAAAGAGGAACCGGCGTCTCTCCTCTGGGCACGTCCAATTTATATTGCCCGATCCAGCCAAGCTGCAGGGCACGATAAGACGGAGGGGACTGCCGAAGTCGAAGCATTGTGCAGGAGTCACCCTGCTCTGGTCTGCTGCCACACTTGGAAA
>JAJHUR010080013.1:0-39522 GCA_027495735.1 Lutjanus campechanus | reverse complement strand
CTCCCCTCCCTCCCTCCTCCTCCTCACCCACCCCTCACCCCTACCTTCCCCAGTGCTGGTCAGAGGCTCCCGTACCTGACCGACCACATAAGTAGCTCGTTGATTTAACACAGGGCAGACTCCAGCCACTGTTAGCCCTGGCAGGGAGGCCCGGCGTGCTAAAGCTGTTAGCGCCACCGTTCAGCCGCAGCTACATTCTCGTGTGGTTTAATGCTGCCGGTGTGAGGGATGGCGGAGAGTAGAGTTACCCAGATGAGTCAGGGGCTGAGGGCTGGTGACGTATGGATGAATTTTTCGTGAGCTGGGTAGGATTTCATGATGTACCTATGGAGGGATCGTGTTTTTAATGGTTCTGGAGGTCTGCGGACAGGCAGACGGCTGTGGCTCATGCTCATGTCTGTGGAGGGGGGATAGTTGGGACAGGGTGGATTTACCCCAGTCAAAACAGACAACAGGAGGGGAAGAGAGAGTGGTAGGACACGAGGAAGGGGGGGGCATGGCTGGCAGAGAGGGAGCCGAGGGGCACAGAGAGAGGGGGCATCACAAACCCCCTCCACCTGCCCGGCTGAACACTATTTGCAGAGGCATTAAAGAGAACACTGACTGCAAAGGAGAAGGGAGGGACTAGATAATAATAAACACTCTATGTGCATGTGTGTTTGTGTGTGTGTGTGTGTGTGTGTGTATGGATTCAATTTGTTAAAAGAAAAAAGTGTGTCTCTGCATAAATGCGTTCTCATATGCATCTGCAAGCGTCTCAGCTTGAAATAACTGTGTACATTAAGGCCGTCTCCCGTCTGTCTGTCAACATGTTACGGCTCCGGTGGAGGCGTCAGAGTGGTCGTGCTACTTTTACACTGGCGCTGCTGGGTGCTATAAAGTGACACTGTTTAATATAGGTCGGGAGGAATTTAGAGCTCCATTAAAGTCTGTTACAGGGTGCTGAGAGGGAATTCACCGAAAGTCAGAAAATAAACTTCTGCGAAGGCTGATTTTTTTTTTTTAATTAAAGAAATGTCTGAGTATGATTTTTTTGCTGCTGCATTCATGTGCTCCTCAGATGGTCCCATTTCCAGAGTTGGGAAGTTGTTCTTTTGACTTAAACCACTAATTTATTGCTTTATCAGATTTGTTATCAGGGTTAATGCTAATTAAAGCTGTCATGATTAGTCAATGAATTGGTTAATTGTCAACTATTAAGTTAATTGTCAGCTATTCTGAAAATCAGTTAATCCTTTTGAGAGATTCTTTTTAAGACAAATGTCTAAAATGCTCTGATTTAAGCTTCTCAAATGTAAATATATTCTGGTTTCTTTTTATTTCTATGACAGTAAACTGAATATCTTTGGGTTGTGGACAAAACAAGACATTTAAGAACATCACCTTGGGCTTTGGGAAACTGATCAACATTTGTCACCATTTTCTGACATTTTCTGGACCAACCCAATCTTGATTGATATAAATAAAATAATCATAAATAATCATCAATTGCAGCCCAAATGCTAATAAATAACTTTTCTGACTAATGTGTCACTCTATGTGGACAGCAACCAATAGCATATTATAAATTACATGTGAGCAAAAAATTGATATGCAATGTGTTAATTATTAAAAAGTTATCAACCGAGCATTTACTCCCGTCCACCATGTGTCTGTGTGTATGACATCAACATGCAACAAATCGGAGAGTCATGCACCAAAACTTTTAGGGGGGTTCACAGGAGTTTTCCCGGTCGGGAACTCATTTCTTTATTCAAAAAAATTAAGCGCTTCCTGAACTCAAATTGAGTTTGCTTGATGTGGTCTTTTGATAAGGATACATGTGTACTCAAAAATTCACTTCAATTCAGGCACACTATTAAAGAAATTAAACTGCCTTTATTGTCACGGCAAGGTCCAACTTTACTGTGTCAGCACCATGAAAAGAAAAAAAAAAAGAGAGTGCCTTGGAGTTTTTTTGTAATTTTTCTGATTATTCGAACACCACACGAATGCTGTAAAATAAAAACCTCCTTTTAGCTCAACCCTCGGGAACCAGAGATTTTTTGATTGGTGCAAATGTTAAGATGGCTGGAATATGAAGAATACATCCAGTTACTCTGCAGTGAAAACAGCCCCAGCATCATTCAAACAGGTGATTGCATCTAATAAAATAAGCGGCACATTTATATTGTTGATTATACCGGTCTGAATGAGCTGTCAGATCTGAGGCTGAGATGGGTTTTCAGTTCAGTCTGTGTTTTTGAAGGGCTCATAGTCTCAAAATAGAAATCACTTGCAAGATGAGATAAAAGATCTCTCACATTTGAACAAGAAGCACATTCTAGAGTATAATATCAGTCATGCTCCGGCACAGTCAAAAGCACAGGAACACACACACTACCATTCAGACATTATTAGGGCCATAAAAATAATCAGATTCTTCTCTAACCACAAGGCACCACATTATATCAGCTAGAGCCAAAGCAGGAGGCGCTTTTGCCAACACATAAAACTAACAGCATTTTTTCATTACAAATCTCATCCTCACAGACAGTTATATATTCCAACACGGCTTTGATCCCAGTTTGTATCAATGCAGCACAACATACATCTCTGCTTTATCATTCATAGAGTGCAGACAGCCTGAAGCCAGACTTGGCCGCGCTGCACTCACCTGTCCACAGGCTGGCAGGCTGCGGGGCCCGGCCTGCACATGGCTTTACGGGCTGTTTGCGTAGGGCCTGCATTTGCATGACTGCCAGCCGAGTCCACGGCAGGAGTTGGCACAGACGGAGAGGAGGTTTTATTAATGTTTACTGATCCAGTCAGGAGAACCTGACGGACAGGACTGCAGCGGTGCCTCGCCTGCGGCAATGTAACAAAGAACGCCATGCCTTCTGAAAACACTTGAGCAGTGAGTGTAAGTGTGTAGACAGTACACACACGGGCACAAATGTGTACACTAGTGTATTTTCACATGCCCACACACGCATGTAAACTGATATAAACACACAGTGACGGACCCTGAACAGAAAGTAGGCTAAATGTTCAGCCAAGTATTTTTGTCACCCGTGCTGCTGATTTCCTCATCACACATCCGGCATTCGTCATCAAACCCCCCTCCCCTCATCTATCTGTCATACTTTATTATCAAACTTCTGCTGAGGACAAACTGTTGCAACTGAAAACTCTCCCTGCAGCAGCTTCAACCACAAGACGGAGTGTGCTGTGCTGAGCTAAAAAGACAGAAACGCAGAAAAAGGCAGCAAGCAGATGACTTAAGTGTGGAGACCCTCCCTGTTCATTGCTGCCGTCAGATGCCTCTGCACCAGCGCTCAGGGTTATTCTCACCAATTAATCCCTCAGATATATTTTTGGTGCTCTTCTCACCGCCTCACTTATATATGACATCAGCCGCTGCTTATTTACCCACGGGGGAGGGGCCGTTTGTATTTCTGTATCTCTCGACCTGAAATGAATCAGTCCCCGGAAAAAAAGATGAACTCACCGCAAGTCAGCCTGGGTCAGTTAGAGAGAGATAAAAAAAGTGCTGATAATATTCTGAGCTTGTTAAAGGATGTTCAGAAATAATTTTCACACGGTGTGGGGTGTATGCGTGTCTCCTTTTAAGAGTCTGAGAGAAATAATTACTGTCAAAGCATTTGAACGTGTCAACAAACCATTTCAAGTCAAGTGTGTGAATGTGTAGAAAAAATAAAATACCATTTCCTGATGTGTAGAAAAGATCTGACGAAATTAGGGCTGCAATTAATTATTATTTCTACTGTAGATTAATCTGTTGATTATTTTCTCAAATAATCGATTAGTTGTTTGGTTCATAAAATATCAGAAAATGGTGAAAAATGTGTATCAGTGTCCAAAGCCCAAGATGATGTCCTCAATTTTGTCCACAACCCAAAGATATTCAGTTTACTGCCCTTTAGGACTGAAGAAGCCAGAAAATATTCACATTTGAGAAACTGATAGAGAATATGGATATTTTTTCTTAAAAAATGACTTAAAATAATTAATTGATTATAAAAAAAAATGGTAAGAAAAGAAAAAGAAAAAAGCATTTCTTGTAAACATCTGAGGAAAGACTCAAAGCTGTTAATCTATGTGTGAAAATCAACACTCAAAGGTCAAGTCTGTGTTTGTGATGCACAAGTTACAAGAAACAAAATCTGAATCTGACTCATCAATCAGAAAGCAACTTTTTTTTAGAGAGTTAGAGTCATGACAGAGAAAAGCAGCAAATACTTATATTTAAGAAGCCAGAACCAGTAAATGTTTAACCTTTTTGTTTGAAAAGTGACTGAAAGGACGAATCAACTATCAAAATATTTGGCAACTAAGTTTATCTCAATTGACTAATCAATTAATCGATTAATCGTTGGAGCTCTATTTTATTTATTCAATGTATTTCTAAAAATCAAAATGTTCTAGACCCTGTCTTGTTCTACCAGAGGTCTGTTTGTTGAGAATGTTACAGAAACAGAAAGAAGAGACAGTCATTTGCTGAATGTGGAGGATGTGGAGGCCTGTTCTATGGTGCCTCAGTGAGATCAATTTGTACGGTGAGACTTGAAAATGATACGCATGACTACACCCTCACCGCCAACACAAGTATATAGCGTACATGCAATACCTGCATACGTTCAGATAGGGCTTGCACCCATGGCCCCACACATCCACCAAAATCACACAAGTGCTGTCGTGTTTTGTTGCCTCTGTTTGCTTGGCTGGGTGTGTTCACACAGCTCCAGGAGGAGAATGGCGGGCGTGGGGGGGGGGGGGGGGGGGGGGGGGGGGGGGTGCATGTTGGAGTTGGCGGGTTGATTCTATTTGCATTTGGCACACAGACTGTACAAAGTATGCAAATAGACAAACAATGACATTTGCTGTGTTATTTTTCCTGTGATATTGCAGTCTCTCTGTAAAGTCAACAAAAAAAGATAGCATGCGCGTTGTTGCGTATGTATTTGCGTGTGCGGGTGCTCGGCTCATACACCTGCCAGGTGCGTCCATCTCTTTAAGTCGGCCCCCACACGGGCCACGCCCATGCTCCACAAATCACATGAAAGGCTCGGCCTCGCTCCGAATTGCTCTCTCAAAGGCAACTTTGATGTTTGAAAATGGAGATGGGTGTCTTTGAAAGAAAGGCCTACAGGTGTATGAGTGCCAGGGGAGGGGAAAACAGTGGCATGTCTGATGCTGGGTGCTTTCCTGACTGTTGAAAACCATGGCTCCCAGATGTATAACCTGGAAACACAGTGGCTTATGTGTGCACACAATCACACACACACACACACACACACACAAAAATAGTGACTAGCCTCTACAATCCAACTCATGACCACCTAATTTATGATTTGGTGGAAAAGACATTTTGCCCCGACACCACTGACAGACAGATAGGAGCAGATAAAGAGAGGATTTTATGGCCGCTTAAGAGGAATGAGAGGCTGTGGCGTCTGCAATGACTGGAGGCCGCCGACTGTGGCGTTCCTCTTCCCTGGGGTCACTCCAGACGCGTCATACTTGGCCTCAGTGATTAGAAGTAGAGCAAATATTGGTCAACTGATAAATCCGCTGGAATGCAGCAGTGCATAATGAATAGGTTTGGACTGATTTCAGAGAGGATTTGGTGTGGCGGGACAAAACACTCACCACAATCTGAGGTCTGAGGCTTGTGATGGGTGGCACATGAGGACAGTTTCCTCCAGTAGTCATGCAGGATGTCTGCGTATTAGAGACAGCCAATCACTCTCCATTGTAAAATTATTTTGTGGGACATTTTAATGTGCTTTATTTATTTTGGATATGAATGAATGCAGCACTGTTGCTGGCTCAAGTCATTAAAGGGACAGTTCACCCAAATAACAAAAATCCATATTTTTCCTCTTACTTGTAGAGTTATTTATCCATCTAGATTGTTTTGGTGTGAGTAGAAGAATTTTAAGGGGCACAAAAGGTCATTTGAGAAACTACCTATTTTTCCACTCTACTCACATTTACTAGTCATAACTAGTTTTGTGCCATTCACCATCTGGTTCAGAAGTTATCAGGAACCATTCATGGAGGAAGTGATCAGTATGATTGATTCAGAGATATTCATGAACTAATCATGATCTAATGATTCAATTATATAGGACTATCTATTATATGGTCCTTCATTAGGAATTATTAGGGAAGTACCCATTAACAATTAATCAATTATCAAGTCATTCCTCATTTGTTCCTCACTCATTTCTTCACGTAATCATCAGCAACTCCAAAAAACTTGATTTGGAGTTACTTATCAACTAATTTTTCACTAGAAGCTAGTTCCTCATTTGTTCCCTGGTATGTAACTACTTATTGTAAAGTCTAACCAGTAGAATTATGTTGAGTAATCGTGACATGATTTCTGGAATGAGACATTGCTGTTGAGTGTTTCAGGCTCTTTAAGCACCACAAGCTGAGTGCCATCTAGTCCCATTATATCCAAGAGAAGGGAGACATCTCTATGTTCAATATCTCCTAAACTCAGCAACGCACACTAAAACAATCTAAACGGATAAAACAGCACTATAGGTAAGAAGAAAAATATGTATTTTTGATTTTAGGGGTGAACTGTTCCTTTAAAGGATGATGGGACAGACATGAAAGCATCTGTAATATAATCAAATGTTGTTGTGGGAGAGTAAATAAAGGACTGAGATGGAGGCTCTTTGACCACTGTTGCCACCTTAACCACATCTAGAAGCTTTGAGGCCAACTCCCTTTGAGGGCTACACACACACATATGCACACACAGCTGCTGGTAATCCTACTTAGGCTTTTGTACTTAGGCTTTCCTGTGAAAGCAGAGCTAATTAGTCTAAATACCTCGACTAAACTGCGATGTAAACAAAGAAAATATACCCATTAGTCTATTACTGTTTTCTTCTCCTCTCCCCTCACAGCTTCTGTTTGTTTGGAATTCTGCTGCAGCATAAGTTTCAGCTAAAAACAGGAAAAAAGGAGAACATTGTCTCACATTTTCAAACGGCGCAATGTCTCCTCCTCGGGCCAGTTGATGACTGTTGGAGACACACACAATAGCCTCGGGGTGAGATGCCCTCTCCTTTTCCACTCAGACAAAAATTTCCACCCCATATTTGCTGACGCCAGATAGAACAGCAGGACGTACAAGGAACTACCGAATTATTTACAGAGGCCCCAGACAGTGCTTTTAATTCACTTTGATGATGCAAGGAGAAGACATTTTCTCACTGGCCTCCACCTACTCCCCTACACACTCCCCTAGAAACTCAGCAGCCAAGCGTCTTTCCTGTTTACCTACCTATGAAGGGAAGTAAAATGCCCACTCTGTGTGTGCTCACTCTTCCTTATTTACACTGACCCATACAGGAGGGAGCCATTACGACCTTTCAGCCGTAATTCAATAAAAGTTCCGTTCTGCATTTAGAAAAATAAATGGCCCATGAGTGGAGGAATATTTTCTCCCCTGCTGCATTATGACAATAAACCGTTTTCTGTGTTGGGGCTAGCGGGGAGAGGGGGGTGGAGTGGAGTGGGGGGCGGTTTGTGGGAAGAAGGCACCTGCTGGTTACTGGAAAACACGCTGTGTACCACCACCACCCTGCGGTTTTTTGGATATTTATTTCCTCAAGCCTTAATGGTGAGGAACAGTGAGCAAATAATAGGTGCAGCGAGATCTTTCTTTTGCTTCCAGGAGTGGAGAAAGTTGTAATCCTCTGTGTAAACACAGAGTGAAGACTTGGCTCTTCAAAATAAGCTGGAAACATCACAGAAAAGGAGTTGTCTATCTTTGTAACCTCAACACCAGGGCTCGAAATTTACTTTTTTTCTTAGTGTCCTGCAACTGTCGTGACGATGACATGTAAGAGATGTGACACATACAATGACCATTTGTTGAATAA
Organism: Lutjanus campechanus; assembly: GCA_027495735.1. Classification (NCBI taxonomy): domain Eukaryota; kingdom Metazoa; phylum Chordata; class Actinopteri; order Lutjaniformes; family Lutjanidae; genus Lutjanus; species Lutjanus campechanus. Next base: position 31,612 of record JAJHUR010080013.1, on the reverse strand, counting down.
GGAAAATTAAATTGAGACAAAAAACAGAAAAAGAAGAAAAAAAGAAAAAACAAACAAACTATCTTATTGTATCTTATTATTAATGATCAATTTAATAATCCATTATTGTTTTCAACTAGTGGTTAAGGAAAACACACAAAATTTGCAACCCTAATATGAGTGCTGAAAAAAAAGCAAAAAGATGCAACAAAACATAACAGTGCGTATTTCTCAAAGGTTACTACACAATTTGATTTGACTTTTGATTTTACATACATATATATTTTTTAGCACTGATGGCTATGCGGATGTTAGACTGTCAAGTCTTGATTAGAAAAGATCAATCGATCATTGGTTTTATGCTCTGAAAACTTTTAAGTCATTTACATTTTCAAATATATAATCATATATGAGTAAGCTGCGCTGTTTTGTCTTTGAAGTAAAAGTTTTTTTCTTCGGATACGCGCCAGAAAGCCACATGTAGGCAGGGGTAGAGAGGGGGAAGAAATTACCAAGACAACTGCTGTTTTATGTATAAGTTATATGTATAACTATGGAGGCTCCCATGCGCATGTCAAAACAACACACCCACATAAATGACTGACCGTGAATGACGATGATGATGAGTTATAGCTGCCATTTTTATTAATTGTTAATACATCACTTTAAGTTTTCATATTTACATGAAGTAACAATTTAGATTCCCAGGATGTGGTCAGTTTATCCAAATAACGTTTATTTACTCTTATGTTTAGAACTGTCCCTGACACTGTATCTTTGTTTCCCCGGGACAACGGGACAACCTTAATCTCAAGGTCTGCTCAACTCTACCGCAGCAGTCCACTAACATGATAACCTCTGAGAAAATACTGAAAGTGAAATATGTGTGTGCCTACACAGTGGAAAATTCACACATTTCACATTTCACACATTTACTTTGACCCACCTGGAATATCAATTGTCATTCTGTGGAACTGTGTGTGTGTGTGTGTGTGTGTGTGTGTGTGTGTGTTTAAGGGCAAATGCATGCTTGTTGCACATTATTGTGCGTGACCTAGTATGCACGGAGGTGTGAATGCGAAGCCGTTTGACACATCTGCTGGCGTTGCATTGATGTATGTGACAGCGGCAGCTTGCTTTCCTTTCCCACAGCCCTGCGAGGCCCCTCCACCCCCCACACCTCACTGCTTCGAACAACTTGACTACCATGTACATGCAAACATGCACATATGCACAACAAGCCCATTCACCATTAGAGCTAAAATAACACACTCAGAGCAGCTTATTGCTTTAATATGATCTGTCACTGGAGCCAAATAGGCCTTCTGTGCTCGACAAGGCCCGAGCAGCGGCAGTGCGGGGAAATCTACAAAGTCTGCAGGCAAGCAGCCAAAAAGGCCTGAAAAACAGCCCCTCTCGTATCAACTCCAACACGCCTCAGCTCCGAAGTAGGAGACAGTTACACACACACACATGAGCATGGAATGGTGGGACAAAAGAGGGATGATTGCTCTCAATGTGCTACGGGCCTTGTTGCATTGTTGGAGAATCCGGGTGCATTGGGCCTTATTTTGTTACCCCTTCACTCTGTATGCCTGCCTCAACCTGCCCCGCTGTGGGGCTGTCCTTGTGTGGCACTGCTTCTGTTCCACACACACACACAGACACACACACACACACACACACACACACACACACACACACACACACACACGTAAAGAGCTTTATCCCCTTATCAGAAAAGGAAGGCTGTGCTCTCTTTGCTCAAACAGTCTCATGTAGCAACTTCCGCTGTGAGCAGCTTGTTTTCAGGCCTGCAAGGGGGATTTTCACACTGCTGACGTCCCCTGAGAGACCAAAGCATCTGCCTGAGGGACCAGACGATCCCCCAGCTGTGGTCAGCGAGGGTGAACGACACATATCAGCAGGCCATAACTTTTACTGACCTCCTCCTCAGAGCTTAGACGGGAATAATGTTTTCACAAAACCTCCCGCTGCCACTGTTTTCATTGCTGTCATGCTTATGACAGAGACCTCAACTCACACTTAGATTATGTCCCAAGAAATAAATATCCTGTGCATTCAATCCACGGTAATGATAGAGTCGTACAACTTAATGCATTCATTCTGAAAGTGTTACGAGAGTGTTATGTAAATGAGAGTAAAGGAGTGTAATGTCTGCGTGCGGCTAGCATCGACTCATTTAGGCCCAGACGAGACAGCCACAATCACCAGCCAAGGGTAAAACCCACATCCTTCAGGGTCAGCCTCAAAACAAGAACTTTGATTCGTCCTACTGTAAATACCCAACTGTGTGATTGGTGGCCTCGGGAAATGCAGTGCCAAATACACTACTGTAGAGATGCTTTTTGAGCTGCCAGTACTAAAACTAAAAGGGAAGTATAAGAGAGAGCGGCGGAAAGAAAGCAGGGTGGGAACGAAAATGTAGGGGGTTCAGGTCTGCTAGAGAGGAGGAAGAGGAAGACAGGTGTACAAGACTTTGCTCAACAGATGTTGAAACGTCCCCAGTGTCTGTTGAAGGCAAACGGAAGTTTGCTCGCAGGCAAGTAGGCCTCACTGCAATGCGTGTTCAACTGTCGCCCCACATCTCACTGTGGGGTTTCAAAAGTTAGATAAGGATTCTGCTCTTGTGTTTACATCTCTTCAACACTTAGCTTTCACTTAAACAACAAATGACACGTGCTTACCAAATTTTAAAGGGATAGTTTGGATGATTTGAAGTGGGGTTGAATGAGGTGCTTATTGATAGTCTGTTTATTACCTACAGTAGATGGCAGTCAGCACACCCCCAGTTGAAAGAAGCAGAGAGGAGCACCAGCACAGAAGACAAGCAATGTACTGCTGTGGACAGGCTCACCAACATGTGTTTTAGCCACTTAGAAAAGGTCCACCTAATAAATATCAACATCAATTTAAGTGCATACTATATTTAGAATATTTTCACTGCTTTATTTTGTCATCAGCCTTGTCTGACAGGAAACCGCTATTATACAAGCCAAATATCACTCTTTCCAAAGCAACCAAACTCCCCAACTCCTACAACTGGTTAGTTAGTGTGTGTTATTGTGTGACTTAAGTGTTTTAAAAGGTTAGTTTTAAGTCACACAATAACACTAACTAAAAGATTGAGACAGCAGAATACCAGTCACTTTCATGTTCTGTGAGGTAAAATTACTGATTTCACCTATGTCGTTTGGTTGGTTTGGAGAGAACAATATTTGGCTTATACAATGGCAGTTTCCTGTCAGAACAGGCTGTCAGATAGCAAGATAAAGCTGTATGAAATAAAATGTTTTATATAAAATATTGTAAATATAGCATTCACTCAAACTAATTTCTTGAAGTAGAACATTTTAAGTGGCTAAAATAAGTTCTGCTGCTCACCCTGTCCAAAGCAGTATATTGCTTAGCTTATAGCTTAGCAAAAACCTCATACAACCCCAATTCAAATAATCAGAACTATCACTTTAATTTGTGGTGTTATTGAATTGACTCATAAACTCAAAAAAGAGGTTAATTCAAACGTGCCATAACCTACAGAAAAATATCCAGTGCCATCATGACAGCCTTCATATTAGAATCACAAATACTTCTTGACATTTTTGCATGTAATCCTATAGCATACTTACATAGACTTTACAGTCCAGACATAGTTTTCAGTGTGATAACTGCACTCCAAATCAATTCTAGCCTGTTATCAGGGGCCTATCAAGTCCATTTATACGTCGAATACAAATATTTACACTTCAAATATATTCAGTGCAGACTTGGGCCGGGGCCAAAGCACGTATTGCCCTTTGCCGTCCAGATAGAGTTTCACTTTGCCCCTGAAAAAGCGCCCAGCCCTTTACTAAAAAGAGCTTGTGTTTAATGTGTCTCCCTTCGGACGGGAACATATGTTTCTTTCTTTCAATGGAGACAGGGACAGACAGACAGACAGAGAGACAGAAAGAGAGGAGAAGTGGAGAAAAAGTGGGGGTTGAAGGAAGGAAACAGGTCATATTGGGTGATCATTCAGCTGTGGTGTTGGTGTTTAAGGCCTGGCTGTCACCTCACTGAGCAAACACTGCCTCTGTGTTGAGCTGATATAGGCTTTGTGGAGGCAAGGCTGGGCTGTAGTTTGCTGTTCACGGTCTTATAGAGCACCAGGTGCAATCTCATGAAAAATATCTTCACACTTTTCTCATCATTTGTGCTTGAACTTGACTCTGTGCACTTCAAAGCGCAGGGTCAAAAGGGCAGAGCAACATCTCGAGTTATTCTGCAGCGAAGATAAAACACTATCAGGAAATAAAGACACACACACACACACACACGCACACAAAACAAAGCGGGACTGAGAACGGCACACCCATTTCTTCAAAACACAGCCATCGCCTTTCAGTACATCGTTAATACCAGACATTTTATATCAAGCATTTTATTTGTTCTTCATAGACTTCCATAATGCTTTCAGATGATGCGACCGCTGCTCTGAGAGGAGGCTAGTAAATCTACAACCTTCAGCATCCATTTCAGCTCTGGGTGCGTATTGAGCGCTGCTGTTTAGGCCTCATGTGTGCATTGGCCCCCATCTCCCAGCTCTATCTTGTGGTTATGATATCATAGAGAGAAAAACAACGGCATTCTCTCCTAAGTGCACCCTGACACATTAAATATTCATCCGACCACAGAAACCCCTCTGAAATGGGGCCAGTGTGGAGCAGCGAGGCACCCCTCTGGCCCCCGGACCTGCAGAGTAGAAGTCAAATGTTGGTGGTCGGAGCAGACACACTGTGGCTACAGGCAGGGTCAACTGGCCAAAGAGAGCGCGTTAACACGAGGTTTAACTGTGAGACAGAGACTGAGTCTGTCTGCTGCTTTCTTGCAGAGACTGTAATGATTTAGATCATCATAAAAAACTTTTAAACAGTTTCTTTCAACAAGAGACAACTTGTAGGGCAGAAATGCACAGTCACATGGTTTATTTTGTTGCAATAAATCACACACAGTATAAGTTAAGTAAGTCTTATTCCATCTTTTAATTTGCCTTTATATACCACTTTTCAGCACATCATCATCTATATGACCTGATAATTATAATAATCTTATATCAGTTTTACTCGGTCTATCAACATCAAACAAAAACTAAAATGGAGATTCAAGTCAGAACTTTCACTGAAGTTGATGGCAGTGCTCGATGTGATGTTTTTGTGTTGCAGTGTCTTGCAATCATTTACTATAAATAATAAAAAATAAAAATGAAACGTATGATAAAACATATGATTAGTTACTCTCTCATTCAGTATATTTTAACATAGCAAGCCTCTTAAATGCACAATATATAGGTTTTGCTGCTTAGGGCCTCTCTCACATTAAAACAATAACAAAAGATGTATTTTGATGACATTGTGAAGTAATGTGGGATCATGGGAGTTGTTGTCTTCATCGTTAAACAATTTCAGATGAAAATCTGACATAGCTCAGACAGCAATCATGTTCACAGACAAGTTGATTTATTAAAGTTTTATTTACATCATGTTTTGAAATATTTTGGATAATGTAAGCACACAACTCGTATTTTAGACATTTTAATGAGGAAATGTTAGATGTTATAGCTTTTACTTATCTATAATATAGCTATAAAGTCTTATCACAATCCCTTTAATAGTCACAAAATTTTAAAAGTGCATTGCAAAATGCACAGAGGTGCAAGTTAGATGACAGAGTATGTGTGAGTCTACCGCCCCCCTGATAGGTTTATTTTACAAGTATCCAAAATACAAAGACAGAGAGAGAAACAGAAGAGAAGAGGAAAAGAAAGTTTCGAGCCGCCTCCCTGTTGATTAGTGGTGTTAACAGCAACTGTGGGGCCCCGGTTAATGAGCTCCAGGCCTCATTTTAATGAAGCCTCCGCTCTCCCCTGAAAAGTCACCCTCTCACAGTCCACTAAACCCCCTACTGGAAGCTCCGAACAGTTTGTCGCCAAACGCAAGTGCGTCCCTGCCAGCTGGAATTGGGCCACAGGATCCACCGCTCAGCTCAAGTGTGTGTGTATGTGTGTGTATGTGTGTGTATGTGTGTGTGTGTGTACTGTATGTGTGTGTTTGTGGGCAGCTGAATGATCACTTTCATCCCTAAAGAGCCAGCCAATTCATCTCAGACCACCACTGGCCACAGAAAAACTGACCAATTATCATTTTTTTCCCCGTGCCGTCTGTCTTTTTTTTTCCAACCAAAGAGCGGTGGGATGTATCATTTCCCTGACCTCAGCTGTTTGAGGTGGTGTAAATCTCTTAATAACTACACAAGGACACATATAGGAGCTATATTTGGAGGGCTGCTTCCCCTGGCCGCCCCTGCTCTGGCCTGGAACAGACAGTAGCCACAGTGTCTATGTGGGTGATGGAGACTGGACCTGGCGCTGTGTGTGTATGTGTGTGTGTCGCAGGCTTTCATTCCTTCCATCACAGTTTAAAGAGTGTGAGGGTGAATAAAAAAGATATCACAGAGTGTGTGTCGGTGTGTGTTCGCCCAGGATATGTTCCTGAGTAACAGCACGGAGCAAACCGGTGGGCTGGTGGGTGGAATCACACACACACACACCCACACACACACCCGCACACACACACACACAGTTCCTTTCCTTTGGCGTCCTAATGCTCCGGAAAACAAACAGCTGGAGAGCAGCAACAGAACTGCTGTCTCTGCTCAGACAGATTAGTCATGACTGAGTCTTTCTCTGTCTCACACATGTAAAGTGCAACGTAACTGTTGATCAGTGGGTGTGAAGAAAAAAAGTAAATAAAAAGTATTCTGTCCTTCATTTTGACTTTGGACAGCAGTGTCTGACAGCAGAGGTGGCAAAAGTACACACATTCTGCACTCACGTAGAAGTACAGATACTTGTGTTAAAAAAAAGACCTAGGTTAAAGTAATGATTCGACTAACTAACTTATCTACTCCATTTGAAGTGGGGTTGTATGAGGCACTTATCAACAATCACACTATCCACTACAGTAGATGCCAATCGACACACCCAAAGTTTGGAGAAGCAGAGAAGCTATGAACAGCTGTGGACAGGGTCAGCAACAAAAGTTGTTTTAGCCACTTTAAAAAAAGATCCACATCAGTTTAAGTGTACGCTATATTTAGAATATGTTCACCATGTCACTTTAGCCTTTTCTGACAGGAAACTGTTGTTCTATAAGCCATATATCGCTCTCTCCAAATCAACCAAACTCCGTAGGCAAAGTAAAGTGATGAAAATATTCTAAATATAGTATACACTGACTATCTTAAACTGATATTAATTTTGTAGGTGGACCTTTTTTAAGTGGCTAAAATAGCCTATGTTGCTGACCCTGTCCTTAGTGGTTTATATTGCCTATCGTCTGTGCTGGTGGTTTGCTTTTCCTAACTAGGGGTATGCTGACCAGCGTCTACTGAAGGTAATACACTGACTATCGATAAGCACCTCATACAGCCCCACATCAAAAAAGCCTGAACTATCCCTTTAAGTACAGTAACTATGTATTTGTACTTAGTTACTTTCCATCTCTGCCCGACTGTGTTCAGACATCACGTCTGTGCATCATTGCGTGCCTGCGTACCCGTGTGTGTCTGTGTGTATGTGTGTTGGGGGGCCGTCAATGTTAGATATTTCTATATAGTTCGTAAAGAGAGAGGAATGGAGGGGAGGCGGTGGGCACAAACAAATGGACAGAGCGGTAAACGAGAGGAAACTTTACCCATGGGTCAGCCTCCGAGGGAAGATATATTGCCCATGGGTCAGTGGAGAGAAAGGACGGGCAAAATCCATATTGGTCCGTCTGCCTTGCCCCCTTTATATAGTGATAAAATATTCAAATCCAGCCATTACTTCACATTAGGCTACTCTGTAGAGATGCCAGGGAGAAAACCACAGAATGTATACATGCTGGTTCACACACAGTTTTGGTGCATTGATAGTTACATTAAAATCTCTTCCTCCCATTAGAGGCATAGCCCTCATCCGGACTCACGTCTGACATTTAAGGTGTGTTCACATGTACAGCATGTGCACGTATGTGTGTGTATGCGTACATGTATGCGTACTTGTGTTTGTCTACATAAAAGGCATGTTCAGAGGTTTTTTTTTTCTTACCATCTCCCTGAATGGGACATCAAAGTGATAGGGGCACTAAGTGTGTTGGTTAGTTTTCCCGGTCTGGATAAAAGAGATGCAGCAGATACACTTCACTTACTCGAGAGTTAATTCTCACCTCCTGCCTACAAACACGCACGCAGGCACATACACCGAGATCTAAAAAAGCTCTCTTTCTGTCTTTCTCTCTCTTTGTTTCTATCCGTTATGTTTAAAACTGATGACTATATGGTCTGGTAGCCTAGTCTGGGTGTTTCCTTCTGACTAAGTGCTGTGTCAGTCAGACCTGAATGTGTGTGGGTGTTTGTGAGAGGGGTGGTTATTGGGGGTAGATCTACTCACTATTTCTTGTTTTTTGAGCAAGCTAAGCAAAGATCAAATCATCACTTCATAGAAAAGCTTAATATAACAAGTCATAGTTGATTACTTCTTAGACTTCAGGTCTAGGGAAAACAGCATTCCCCTAGCAATCATTTCCAACCACTATTGTTATCTGTGTTATCTGCTGATGACGCGGCAGCAGGTGCTGCTTGGGTAACAGTGTCTCGCCAGTGTATTTCAAGGTCTGCTAACACTGAAAAAATATTATTGTATTTGGAAGCTGAAAACATGGTGACAGGGTCTCTCTCACTTACATACACAAAACAAAAATATGAATGCAACACTTTTACTTTTGCTCCCATCTTTCATGAACTTAATTAAAAGATCTAAGACTTCTTCTATGATCGCAAAAGGTTTATTTCTCTCAAAATTTTGTTCACAAATATGTTAAAATTCATGTTAGTGAGCACTTACCCTTTTGCCAAGATTGTCAATCCAACCCTAACCAATCACTCCTCATGTCTAAACCTAAACAACCCAGCCAATGAAAGCAAGGAGCCCTAGGTGAAGTAGCCATAGTCCAGTGTCTAATAAATGTCTTTTTTCAGGATAAAACTTCACATTTTGTAGTGGCCTTTTATTGTGACCAGTTCAAGGCACACCTTTGCAATAATCATACTGTTTAATCAGTGCCTCTATGTGGCACAAGGCAGGAGAAGTGCTCACTCACACTGACTTGACTGAGAAATAAACCTTTTGTGTGCATAGAAGAAGTCATATCGTTTATTTCAACTCATGAAAAACTGCAAAAACAAAAAAAGTGTTGTGTTCATATTTTTTATTTCATCCTGTCTGAGTGTTTTACAGTGTGAATTACAATGGAGGATATTGAAGGTCTTCACAGCCCAAGTCAAAATTTACACTAATTACAGGAGACGTTTTTTGCCAGGTCCATGTCAAACTGCCACGCTCCATTAAGAAATTTGGGAGAGGGAAAGGTTTTCCAACAGGACTCTTGTTATTGTTTGTGCTATTTTTGTACAACTCTGGAAATATAAAGTGCCATTTTGTGCCTTTTTCCTGGTTGTGTAGGTGGTAAACTGGCAAAGTCCTTGATTTCTCTCTTACCCGTACTCCTCGTGTTGCTGTTTCAGGGCACAGAGTGAAGATAGAAGACCCCCAGAAGATGCAGTTCTCGGACAGGCTGTCAGAGATCGAGCGCTACCAGAGGAGTATGCGAATAGGCCCAGGGAACAGTAACCCGCGCCAAAACCTCCACCAAACCCTGCACCAAACCCACCTCGGCACCACACAAGGTGAGGACCAGATACATATAACACTGTAAAACCAGATCACATAAAAAGGGACAGACTGGATTATTTGAAGTGGGGTTGTACGCTTTATTTTGAATATTTTCATCGCTTTACTTTGCAGTCAGACAGCCTTTTCTGAAATGAAACCACTGTTATACAAGCCAAAATCTTTCTATCCAAACTAAAAATCCAACCAAACGCCACAGGCAAGATTAGTCATTTTACCTCACAGAACACAGGAGTTGGTGGTCTACCACTGCCTCGATCAGTTAGTTTGTTAATGTTATTGTGTGACTTTGCTGAATCCAAGTTATCCTTTTACAATACAAAAGTTATCCAATAATAAAAACAAACTGACCGATCGAGGCAGTGCAAGATCAGCATCTCCCATGTTCTATGAGGTAAAATTATTTATTTCACTTATGGAGTTTGTTTGTTTAGACAGAGTGATCTCTGGCTTATAGCAGCAGTTTCCTGTCATGAAATGCTGTCTGACAGGAAAGTAAAGTGTGAAAATATTCTATACATAGTGTACACGGATGTTGATCTTTTTTAGGTGGACCTTTTTTTAGTGGCTAAAATGCCTTATTTTGCTGACCTTGTCCACAGCAGTTAGCTTAGATTTGGTGCTGGCACTCCTCTCTGATTCTCCAAACTGGGGGTGTGTCAAACAGCATCTACTGTAAATAATAAACTGACTATCAACAGGTACCTCATACAACCCCACATCAAATAATTCAAACTATCCCTTTAACTGCCATTACTTAGAAGTAAATAACCCCTCTAATAAAACAAACATATTCAGTTTTATTTGGCCAGAGGGTAAGTAATCCGTAATACAAATCTGTTATACATCAACACAGTACACGCCGTTCACCCAGCGTTAAACTAAGCCAAGAGCACTTCATGCGCGTTTCCAGTTCTGTTCCACTAATCTGGGAGCTGTTATATGTGTTGGCCGTGCGAGGGGAAGCTTGTGTCAGTTTTGTCCCCGGATGCCCTGCGTTGGTGGGTCTTTGGACCCCACAGCGTGCGGGGTTGAGTCTGTGGCCAGGTGGCATGGCGGGTGCTGCCAACCCGAGCTTGGCCTGGGTGCTGAAGCTGGCCTCCGCACGCCGCACACTACAGCCTCAGGAATGTAACAGCCGCCCGCTACCTTGGCAATCACGTCACTCTCAGACTGGTCGAATGTGCGGGGGCGGGGGGGTTAGGACTCAGACTGAGGTGGTGCGATGGAGAAGGGGAGGGGGTTGTTTCATGCGGACAGCTGCGTGGGTGATGGCTGGAGTGATGATGAGTGTTCGCTCTCTGTCATATGTCAGAGCCTCTTTAATAGGATGCCATGTCTGGACGCAGACTAAACACACACACTTCCACACACATACACCCACTCTTTAGTTCTCATGCTAGCTAATGAATCTCATTACCTTTGTATCAGCATGTTGCTCTGGACAGGAGAGCTTGTTTGGGACCTCTAGGCCATGTGTGGGTGTGTATCGCAGCCGTACACCGGTGTTTGGCCTTGTGCTTGGCTTAGCCAGCGCTGAGTCACCAGTATGGGCCTATCTAACAGCTGACTGCAGAGAACACGGGGTCTTCTACCCCCCATGTCCTCACTTACTGTTGATATTGATTTTGTTCCCTCGCACAGCCTGTACCGAGCAGAAAACATGTCAGCCATTTTAGAAACACCATGGACCGGTTACGCTGAGAATAAACACTGCGAAGCTTCAACACAATACAGCCAGTGTGATGATAGTTTTCTGATGGTTTAGAGGTTGGCGTGAGCTCTCTAGCTTGTCTGCCAATAAAAAGCCCCCTGCAGCTAGGCTTATACTGGGAGCTTTAAGTTTCTGAGGCGGGGGAAGCGCTCCGCTCCGGTCGGTCGGCAAGGGAGAGGTGTACAGACTTGGTCCAGACAGCAGACGAAGAGCAGCTCTTTGCTCTGCTCTCGCGCAGGATTAGGGCAGGAATTAGAGCGTCAGAGGCTTGTCAGGCTTCAAAGTGGCTGCGATGTTGCAACATACACATGTACAGTTACATACACTGCGAGCAGACACAACACATTAACATCAGTTGGAACTGTCAGCGACGGTGAAGGCCTTGAGCTTCACGTTACAGCTGCCAGTGACCGTCTATAAGGAGTGTGTGTGAGTGAGGCAGACAAGGGGAAGGGCTGTAAAAACCACACACCTTAATCTGTGGTATTACCATCATGACGGCATACCGCAGGGCAAAGAGTGGTAAAATAATTAAATAACAGAGCACAGCGCCCTTCTCCCTCCCACCTCGACTATCTGTTGGAGCAGACTGGAAATGTATGTTGCGGCGAACATCACACAGAGCGCTCCCGTATGTGTAGGAATCATGCACAGACAACAACAGCACAGTATTACAAGTGAAGCTCAAACAAAAATAGACTTGTTGTAATAAATCCCATTCAGAGACACAGGGAGGTGTTTACATATCAACAGCACACACGTCTCTTGCTTTTGGCAGCCCTGCCAGACACTGTTGTATTTTGCAGATACTTTAAATCCCGGGGCCTGTTTGTTCGAGAACTGCCGGGTGATAGATCGCCCATCAACACGTTATAATTAAATGGATTCCCGTCTCGCTGTTACAAAAGATGTTTTCCATTAGCCGGGGCTGGAACCTCTGCGTTTTCCCCCCTTGAAGGCGACTAAATAAGAAAATACGGTGTCATCTCCTCCTAAAGCCCTCCTTGCTTCATTTTGTTGTCTGAGCTATGAAATACTGTCTCGGTTTTCTTGTCAACAGGACGTGTCTCCAGACATCTGCTCAATGCTACCCTGGATTCTTAAATCACACACACACACACACAGGCGATTGCACCATAGGCAAAACACACACACATACACAGACACACACATACGATTCTGTGCTAGTGTTGCAAGTTCTCGGTTAGTGCCCCAGACAGACAGGGTAATTAAGAGCTCATTACAGTGCATGCAGTGACAGGATTCCTGCACGTTGGCAGACGCTGCGTTCGCTGCTTGTTTTTGTTCTTCTGTGGCCACAGGTAAGCCTGCTAGACATGTGGAATGATTCTCAACCAGGGCGGAGGCAGTGTGTGTGTGTGTGTGTGTGTGTGTGAGGTTGAAAATGCGTGGTTCAACTAGTGCAAATCTGACACTCAGACAATCAAGTACTAAATTGTTATTCTGGTTTTCAAAACCTCAAGTGAGGTACATGTGTATACTATACGTGTCTGTGGGTGGCAGTTTCTTTTCTTCCTGATACAGAATGTCGTTCATCCTTTAACATCTAACCGTGACATTGCATTTATAATATATACACAGTTCTTTCCACTCTTAAAGAAAGCAAACACATGATAGAAAATCAGATTTTCCTCAAAAGTGCAAAGTGGAAAACAGATTCCAGTTTTACCTTGTTCCATTTTAAATGCAGACAAAACTCAACAAGCCCCTGGCACGGCCTCTATCAGACAGCCGAGACGAAAGCAGCTCTTTTAACTTAAATGTGTTTTAACAGTGAGAGCGGGGGGAGAGAAAAAAAAAAGAAATACAGCAGCAATTTAATCATCCGAAAAAAAAGTCCTGGCACTTCTGAGGTGGTATCATTTAACATGTTATTTGTTCCAACACCTGTGTGTTCCTCTCTGAAGATGAATATCAGATACTAGCATAACGTTCCGCCATCAAGTCAAGTGCTCAATGCTTTGATGAGGGCCCAAAAGTGTGTGTGTGTGCGCACAAGTGTGTGTGTGTGTGTGCCTGTCTGTCTGAATGTGTGACACATGTGGTGATGTTATTAAAAATGTCAGTAGGATCTGGTAGAAGTAATATATTACACATTTTTTTAAATGTAGCATCAGCATTCATCCTCCAAGTTCTAATTGAAAAAATAAACTGAAAGCAGTAGTTCAGATTATTTGATTTAAGGTTGTGTGAGCAACTTATCAATAGTCAGTGTATTACCTACAGTAGATACTGGTCGGCATGTTCCCAGTCTGGAGAAGGAGACAGAGCCGCATCAACATGGAAGCTAAGCAATGAACTGCTGTGCGCACAAGATAAAATAACTGATTCATCTATGGGGTTTGGCTGGTTTAGAGAGAGCAATATTTGGCTTACATAATGGCAGTTTCCTGTTTCCTGTCATAAAAGGCTGTCTATTGGCAAGGTAAAGTAGTTAAAGTATTCTAAATACAGAGTACACTTGAACGCATATTAATTTTTTTTAGGCAGATCTCTTTCAAAGTGGCAAAAATACTGTGCATTTTGTTGATGACCCTGTCCACAGCAGTACATTGCTTAGCTTCTGTACTGGTGTTCTACTGTAGCTAATACACTGACTATCATTAAGTAACTGCTAAAACCCCACTTCAAATAATTTGAACTATCCCTTTAATGACACTTCCTCCTGCACAACTGGCACACATCTGCTGCAGCTGTGCTTTGGCCCTCTTGTTCAGTATGTTCAGGCTGTGGCCTCTAGACTGGGCTTAACTCGAGAAAGTCTTGTTTGATGCAGCCCAATGCAGCCGTGCCCCTCCCGCCTCATCCACAGTGACCACACTGTTTACTCCACATAAACAAGCTGGCCGGCCCCCCAGGTTCGAGGCGGCACTCCGCTACTGCCGCGGCCGAGAGGCTCACACTAATTCACACATCCAGAATGACATGATCAGCCAATTAGAAGCAAGAGCGAGACAGGAAATTAGCACCGTCAGGTAGCTGTGGTGTGGACTTTTGAGTATAGCCGTCACGCTAGTTAGGTTTCATGCTGATTTCTGCCAAACCTGAGCAGGAAGCTGGCCCTCTGAGGCCAATACAACCAAAACGAGCAGGAATCTGGAGCAGTCCTTTAGACACTCTGTTTTACTTCTGCACTCCACTATTTACATAATATGTCAATGGCCGCCACGGAGTTTATTTGTTATGGTGCCTGAAAGCTTCACTTGTGGTTACTCTCTTTTTGTGACCCTGAGATGAATAATTCAAACTGAAAATGTTTTTGTTCTCAAAGTAAAAAAAAAAGAATCTTTTGAAGCCGCCTTGCTTGGTGGAAAAAAAAGAAAGAAAAAGAGAAGTGAGAGCAAGTTCTTTTTTACCAGACTCAACTGTTTGTGTAAGTTATAATTTCACATCAGAGTCAGGCTGAGTTTTACATTTCAGCAATTACAGAAACTACATGTGTGCCATGAACAGTCTCTATTGAGTCTGGGGAGAGGGCGAGGGTGGGAGGACGACGAGCTCTCAAAGAGAACGCAGGATTTTTCAGCCCATGTGTTTGTTTTTGCTCACGTTATAAGTGAGGGCTCAAAAGACATATCAAATGTCCCACATAGCTGAGCCAAGGCCGTGTTCCTCCCCTCTCTAACACGCTCTCTTTCTCTCTCCTTCCCTCGCTGGCGTCTTTCTTTCTCTCTTGCTTGCTCTCTCACATTCTCTCCCCGTTGCGACGCCTAAGGCCTAAGCGAAACAGGAAGCCAGCACAAGGACCGGCATTCACTGTGTCTCAATGACACGCTTCATTACGGCAGGCGCATTACATGTCTCAGAGGCGTTGCTGGATCCAGAGTCACGAGGATGGAGGCCATTTTGGCTCAAACATCTTCTCAGCTCCTTTCATCTACACATGCACTTCAAAAGCAGGGCATGTGTTTATTTGTGTCCTCCACCAAAACTACACTGGCACCACCCCAAAGCTTCTTATTAGTGACGCAGTCGCCGCTTCTTCCCATTTCAGCCCCTGCCTTCCCTGCTCCTCAGCTCCGCCCAGGGGGTTGGTCCTCTTATTAACAGGGGTAATCTGTGCCTCTGGTATTGACGTTGTCTGCCGGCCAATCAAAATATTTGAAGGAAATGTTTATTTTCTTGAGCGAATCGCACCAGCTGCTTGGAAGCCTCTCTGAATAAGGCCATTTATGCGTAAGAATTTGCCATTGTGAGGCATAGTGCAGGACCTCTCGGTGACTGAGTGCTGATTTGGGCCTTTGCAAAGGAAGTGGAGGAGCTCCAGGGGAAGCACACATCTTACACATGCTGAGCCCAGTGCGGCTATAGGTGAACAGCCCAGCCTCACCACCCTCCCAACCCCCACCTCTGCTTCTGGCATCCTTCGAAAGCCTAATTGCCACTACAGGAGGTTAGGAGTTTACTGTACTGCGGTATCTCAACAGAGTCATAGTGATACCACATGCCTGACTGCTGCTGTCATTAAAAAGCACCATGAGCAACTAGAATTACTGCCTCGTGGTTGTATGCCTCCACCAATCAGTCATGTTACAGTTTTCATCATGCCAGTATATGTATTGAAGACTTTGAACGGATTTAATAAAAGGTATCAAGCATACTTTATTACTATATTGACATGTATCATTCCAGTGAATGATTTCCATTGAGAAACATGCTGTATTTTTACAGATGAGTACAGAGGACTGACAGAGTTTATAGAGTTTTTAGAGTTTATCCTTATGTCCAAGTTGACATTTGTACAAAGTTTGAATAATTTGTCAAATTGTTCTTACTGGCGCGAGGCATAAAAATGTTTAAATATAATGTGCAGGTTTCTGTCTTCAAGATGAAAACATTTGTGTACATTTAAGGAGAAAAGCTTTTAGCAATATATTACACTGTTCAGAGGCATGTAGACTAGGACGTTCATGTCCACAGAGCTCCGTGCAAGTTGTCTTGTAACAACTGCACAGTCTCAGACCTAGAGCAAACAGCCCCTGTTTGTGTCACCCCTCCTGCGGTGTGGCCGTTGAGTGTGAAGCAGGGTCCCACGCGTTGGGCCAGTAAGGTCCTCGACCCTTCCTTCGCTTCCTGACAGCTCGGCTGGACAGGCTAGCGAGTGTCCTGCACTTCACAGGTCTCCGCTGCCCCTCCAGTGTCTCGCCTGGAAGACCCAAAAATATCTCCCATGCACCCATCAAGCATGTTTTTCCAGAACTGGTCTCACCCTGGTGAGAAAACCCACCCCTCCTCTTCCCACTCTTCACTGCTCAGTCAGCAGAGGCCAACCTGTGACAGGAAGACACATCTCCAAACTGCCAGATGTCAAGACGGTTTTGACAAGTCTGTCATGAAAAGGTTTTTTTGGGGGGGTCGTGCTTTAGATTTCTATGACACAGGCAGTGACTTCCTCACCCCATACACATAGACAACCCACACATTTCTCTGCCTTCCTAAAAGAATACAAGAAATCCTCCACCAACTTACTTCTAATAAGCACTAGCGCTGCAATAATTAGTCAATGTATCGATTAGTTAGTCAACTATTAAATTAACTGTCCGCTTGTTTTGAGACATTTCTAAGAAAAAATGTCCAAATTCTCTGATTTTAGTTTCTCATATGTGAACATTTTCTGGTTTCTTTAGTTCTCTGTGAGAATAAACTGTATATCTTTGGGTTGTGGACAAAACAAGATGCTTGAGGACATCAAACAGTGGTCAACATTTTCACTATTTTCTGACATTTTATGGCTAAAAAAAAACTTCTAGTAAGTGGATTTTTGAGTTAACCTATCAATCCTTTTGTGTTTTACAACAGCCCTGTGGCAGGAGCAGATGGACACCCCCGCTCTGAAGACATGTAAGGTGGAGGAGGACCTGAGACCATGGCCAGGTGGGACATATTTTACTACTCCAGAGACTACTCCAAATTTTATATGAATTTGAATTTGTTTCTATGTGCATATCTGTAGAGATGCACCAATACATTGATTCCAATACCTGAATTTGGATATCTGCCAATACCAATACTGATACAGACTGTCTCATGTTGCATCATGGTGGGTTCATGGTCCAGCACAAGCCTGTATGCCAAACACAGAGAATTCTTTTGTGTGTTAAGGAGAAAATTGTTGTCAAGGGTGTTTGTTAGTTGATGAGACATAATCATTATGTGCGACCCAATCAACAAGCATCATGAGGGGTGAGGTCATTAAATTACTAAGTGCAAGCAAACAGACTCATAAAATACAGAGGAGATAATTGAAGCACTTTGGAGTTCACACCTTTCAAATGGCACATCTCTGAGAATACCTGAGAACAAACTGAAGATAATTTAATGAGTAGAGACTCTGACAGCTATTCAAATTGAAACAAACAATACTGAAGAGCAGATGCGGGAGAGGCGGGCATAATACAGGGTGTGCCATTCGTTGTGACAATTTTGGAGTCTGTTTCGTTTTGCCCGTAGGCCCTACTACACCCCAGAACATTCCTCGAACGCCACCACCCTGCCTGCCTGCTTCTTCTTCTTCCTCCTCCTCCTCTTTTCCTCCCACTCCCTCTTTCTTTCATTTGTTTTTTGGCGATTTGGATCTTCGCTGCTGTCTAACAGCCCCCTCAGTCTCCTACCCGTCCTCCCCTACCCAGAAACCACCACACCACACCAGACATGCTGAGTCATCCATTCACATTGTGATGAGCAGACACATTCAGACACACATACAGAAGAAAGAAAGAATAAAATGACTTTTCACTTTTCTACATTGCAGATATAACACAATGCCAGAGGCAGTTAATTGAGACTGGTGGGGAATTACATTGTTACATATGTTAGTGCGTGTGCACAGCTTTTTCTATCCAGAGATTCACTGCAAAACAAAACAATCGTGATGTTCGACCCAGAATCGTTTGCTTCTGACGACCTCTTTTTGAATTAAGTGTTCCTCAAGGATCCTTTGGGTTGTACCTTTGTGGAACCCTTGGTCTTACAAAGAACCCTTCAAGGATTGCTAAAACTCTTCTAAAACTCTTGTATTATAAAACTGTTCTCAGTACAGCCCCCTGGGTGGTTTCTTGTTAGCACCCTTAGAAGGTGAAGAGGAGAATGGTCCTCTGTAGAACCTCTCATAGGGGGTTCTAGATGGAATCTTTTACAGATGGTTCTAGGTACAACCCTTTATGCTCGATACTTGTATTCATAGATTTTAATCCTTGCAAGAACACGTCTAGGGTGAGCAAAACATAGATCACACATCAGAAAAGGATTTACTTAACAAACATATTAATCATGTCACCTTGTTTGTTGGTGCATTAGGAAAATCTCAGGTTTTCTGTCATCACAACCCTCCTTCACCTTTGCTTGTGTTGCATGTCACAAAGTAAGGGGACATGCAAAATCCTCTGTGCTCACATGATAAAGTGCCGAACATGGATGAGGCTTTGGGGCTGTTGACCATGGTGCCACAGTACAGAGGTGATTATCATTTGCATTCGACATGATGCTCCAGCCTCAAAGCCTTGCTTCCTAAAACAACACCTGGAGATCATTTGTGTTCATTTGGGTCTCCTATTCTTTGGTAGCAGCAGCAGCAGCTCTGCCCTGGCATTGTGTTTCTTTGTCATCATTACCCTGTTATCAACAATGACTACTCAACCTTGTGGCATCCTCTGATACAGTAAATCCAGCCAAACCAGTCAGGAAATCAAGGAGAGGCTCTGCCTCTGGAAGGAGGTGCAAAATGTCCAAATTCTTTGATTTCAAATTAGATGTGAATATTTTCTGCCCTCTATGACACCAGTTTACAAACTTTTTCATATCAATGACCCCCACAACAGATGCACATTTGATCACATGAAGACATGAAGATAATAAATACTCCAGAGTCAATCAGTGATCAATCTAGGATGACTATAAATTGAAACAAATCTAAAAGTTTTTTAAATATTTCAGTTTTGCTGGGGACACCCTACAACCCACCCACAAGGATCCCTGTTGGTCCCCAGATCCTAGTTTGAAAACCACTGCTGTATGACAGTTGAGGACATCAACTTGGGCTTTGGGAAACAGCAATCCAAATTGTTCACCATTTTCTGACATTTTATGCACCAAAATTAATAGATAAATCAAGATTGTCAGTTTAATCGATCATAAAAGTAATCTTTAGTTGCTCTGCAGCCCTTGAACAGTCTCACTGCACTGGGGTTTTCTCGCTCCCTTTTCCTTCGCTCCGCTTATTTGCCTGAGACACCATTCCCTGGGCGCTGGCCGTCACAGTTTGCATCAAGCCTGAGTAAACATTTCACAGGTGAGCGCCTGGATTTGCATCTCCTCATCGCCAGCCACCACATGCGGATACACGGGCACACACACATATTGCTCCGCGCACAATTACACACACACAGACATGGCCGCCTCAAACTTGCCCTTATGTTAACAACCAAAATCAGTTTCTCCCATACGCAAATGAGGCAAACCTCCTGTCATATCTGGGTTACACGCTTGACTGTGGACTAGTGGACTTCTTGAGCTGAGCAGAGAGGAGGAGGAGGAGGAGGAGGAGGACTCCACCCTTGGTGTTGCAGAATTAAATAAGTGCGTGGCGCTCTGCTTCAAAGCTAGAGGAGGAAAAGAGAGGGCTGGAACACTATGTTCTCTATAAAAGCCCTGATTCCCAGCTACCCGCTCCATAGACCGGGAACATCACAGACAGCAGACTGTGCCAGCGAGCCCTCTGGGGTCCATCCCCTCTCCTGTCCCTGCAATTTAGTCAACACGTTTCAGATGAGCCTAATGGAGATCATGTGTGGTTTCGGGCCACAGAGGTTACAGGCAGCTACTACTAGGCTCAGTTAGGAAGACCCTCTGTGCCAAAGATACACCACGGTTACCACAGCCACAACAGCGCAGCCTGTACTTACGCTGGGTGGGGGAGGGTGGGGATGCAGGAAGGTATGCAACATGGTTAAGAAGGAGAAAAAGCAGACTTTACTTCTCAATTACAAAGCAGTTTGTTGAGCCCTCTCCTCCAGAGGGAGCTACCGTGCTACGGAGGGTTTAAGGTGCTCTTCCTGGCTCAGAGCCAACAGCTTGATGCTGCACGGGCCCATTAAGGTGTTGTGATAACTGTCCAGTCCAGTTTCTCCTGATGGAGCGCAGGAGGCGATCCCCACCACAGTTTAGCCAACACGTTTCCACCCACTCCAATTAAATGGAGATCATGTGTGGGGTGGGCTGCAGCAGCATGGGCCATCAAGCCCCCACGCTACACACCCCCCCTCCCTCCCAGCCTCACCCTGAAGCCTAAATTTAGCGCAGACAGATGAAGCAACCAACACACAGAGAGAAAGAGAGGAGGGAGGAGAGAAGGCTTTTTGGGAGTCCGGTAGGAATTAGTGGGCCGACTCCACTTCACCCGAATCAACAGCAGCTGAAGGCTTGGATTTTCCTCGCGTGAAATCAGATATGCAGCCCTGGTAGAGTCTGGAAAAAGAAACAGCCCCCCCACCACCACCACCAAACTCCCTCATCCCAAAAAGAAGAGGAAATTCAACTGCAGAAATGTGTTGTTGAAAAAAAAAAGAGTATAGCAGGGGCCATGGAAATTGCAAAGGAACAGATTTTTTTGTAGCTGAAAATGGACCCAGTTATCCAGACATAGGGAAAAGACATTTCAACGAGACTGTGGCACGCAAGTTTGGCATTCTCCCCCCTCAGGGCTGTGGCGTGCAAGCGCTTGCTACTTCACAAATACAAGCTCTCTTTTCTCTGCCATCCAAATCCACATTTTACACTTGCAGTCATGTGGGCACATTGGACCCATGAAAGCCACATGCGGACAAACAAATAACCATGGACTGAGGTGTGTGTGAGTGTATGAGTGAGTGTGTGTGTGTGTGTGTGTGTGTAGCAGCAGGTGTGGATGGGCAGTACTGTATGTTGACATCAGGTATGAGGAACTCTCTCTAGTTGTTGTGGTACACAGGGCGTTTACAGCTCCAGAGTATTTGGGCCTGGCTGTCAGCCACTTTTACCTTCTTCCAAAATATCTGAGAGTCATGATACCCAACTACAAAACAGTTCAGACTCAACATGCTTAACTTGTCAGGCAAGGCTCTGAATGAGAATTATAATGCGGCGCTTGTGGACCAAAACAGCTATGATGTTCATGTGTAACTTAGCTGACAAGTAACTTTATAGTTTTTATGTTTGTCACTAAAAAGCAACTAAGATATTGAATACGGTCATCAAATACAATAAAAATTTATTAAGCATTGCCTCAGTGACTTTATACTCACAATTAGAGATATACAATAAATATCAGGCCTGACAAATTATCAGCTAATATTGGCCAATAAAGCTATTTGTAAAGTTTTTTTGATGTCCTTAACTAGAAAAAACTGTTCTTTGTTTTTGTTGTAATAGTGTTGTCAGATTAGGTTTGATCAGACGTGTGAAATATTAAACCATCTATATTTGCTCACTTGGCCTTTCTGACTCTCAGGTGTTCATAAACTACAGGTTATGTACTTTTCAAAACACAAAAATGTCAAATTACTGGTTACCTCATCGGTATCAGCCATTAGAGGCAAGTAATTATCAGTTATCAGCATCGGCTGAAACAAAAAAATTGTGAATCCTTACTCATAATACCTTTTTAATTACATAACACAGCCTAAATATGGAACATAACTGTCCCTGTATCAGGGCCCAAACCCAAATACTACAGTAGGTGGCAGCAGGCTGCGTTCAGAAGTCCCACATGGCTGCAGACCTGTGAATGGGTTCATATCCGCAGCTCAGGGTATAAGATCAGCCAATAATACTCCACGGTTAAGTGAGAGGGGCAATGTGGTGTTTGACTTAAGGGACTGAGTTGGTGACAGTAGCGGCCCCAAATCTCAGAGAAGCAAACCGCCAAGTCAAACCCTTGAGTGATATTTTTATTTCCTTTTTGTCAGCTGAATAAATTAGAAAGTGTGCAGTGAAATTGAAGTCCTAACAGCTGGCTTCACAGAGCTCTGTTACCTGTGAGATTACACTTAGCAGTTAACTCTGACAGCTCCTGGACTGTGATACACATTAGTTTAGCGGATATTCACACAGAAACACTTTTCTTTCTTCCCTTCCTTCCTTCCTACTTTTCTTTATTTCCCCCCTCTCTGTCTGTCTCTGATTGTGACCGTCTGCCTCTGTCGCCTAAGTATGATTTATGATGAGTTGCACAACAGCGCAACAAGCCGTCGGTGTTTATACAAAGCACCCCTCAGCACTGACAATGCCTCTTTTCATTGCTCTGAGAAAGACAGAATACTGTACGTTGCTCTGCTTTTGAAGGAGTGGTAGGAGGGCCGTGGCGAGGCGAGGGGGCCTTCTCATAACTTCGGTCTTGTGCACAGGGCTGTGGGATGATGTGCTGTCAGTGTTTGATGACTGTTATTAAGCAAAAAAATGTCTCAGTTCATTACTTTGAGCAAACATTTCCACGGACAGGCATATCTCAAGAAATCTGAGCTCAGAATTGGGGGTTTGGGGAAGTTCTGGAGATGAGGGTCGTTTTTTAGAATAATAGAAAATGAGAAATCTCTGAGCCCCTTGTTTCATAATCATAACAGCAGCTTTTATTCAAGGCTGATTTTTTTGTTGACTCCAGGGCTCAAAATTCACTTTTTTTCTCAATGTCCCGCAACTGTCCGGAAGTCTACTTTCAGTTGTCCCAGACATAACAACCATTGTCCTAAATTGAAGGTGTTTTTCCATTCAACAGTAAATATAGTTTAATAACTTTATTTCAGTAACTCACATCATTTCATTGACACTCTGGTTCACTCTGGTTCATCGTGGAATAAAAAACTTAAATCACCCTGAATGTTTGACTACAATCAATGTTATTCTTTTAGTCACTGGCTGAGGTGTTGTTTCTAGTTTATTTCTAACAGATCGATAAAATGCATCACTGCAAACAGCAGTGCAAATACAAACATGTTTCTGATTGGTACATGGCAATGGAAATTTACATACACACACTTTCTGTCATGCCACGACAGTGTAGAAGTGTTTGTGTGACGTAACAGAGCTCGAGCTGGCTTCACCTTACATTTTTCAAGTTCAAACACCTAACAGTTGCAATGGTTTAATACACATCTTTGCTAAATACTTGATTCTGATTGGTCAATTACAGCATTCAGACCGTTGCTATGAATAATAGACTGTTGCTATGTAGAACAGACTGTCACTATGAAGAACAGGCCATTGTTATGAAGAACAGACCGTTGCTGGTAGAGCAATAATATTATTTTTAAATCAATAATTGATTTATAATTGATGATTAATGGTGACACATAAATGTAATTTAATAATTTCCTTTATGATAAGCTTCTTTTCTGTCCCATAACTGTCCTGGACACTGTATCCAGAACAACAAGAAATCCTTAATTT
The DNA here is from genome assembly GCA_027495735.1 of Lutjanus campechanus. Taxonomy (NCBI): domain Eukaryota; kingdom Metazoa; phylum Chordata; class Actinopteri; order Lutjaniformes; family Lutjanidae; genus Lutjanus; species Lutjanus campechanus. Next base: position 7,694 of record JAJHUR010080013.1, on the reverse strand, counting down.
TGAGTGTTGGTTGACTCTTAACCAACATTTTGTTTCTTTCTTTCTGTCCACAGGAACTACAGATCTCTTCCAACAGAGGACCACCTTCCCGTCTCTGTCGCCGCTGACTGACCCTCGCTTCTCAGACCCCCGCATGCACTATCCCGGGGCCTTCCCCTACTCCGCCAACACCTCCAGCACTGGCATCAGCGGCCTCAGCATGTCAGCCTCCTCTAGATACCACTACCTGCCGCCCCCCTACTCAAACAACCAAAGCCAGAACTTCCAGTCCAACTCCTACCTGTATTACGGCACAGGCTCTGGGTCCTACCAGTTCTCCATGGTGGCGCCGGGGAACACCGGGGGCGAGCGGTCCCCCACCCGCTTGCTGTCCTGCTCGGGGGCTGCGGGCACCGGAGGGACCAACAGCCTGATGAACCCGGGCCTGAACACCCAGAGCGAGGGCGTGGAGGCCGACGGCAGCCACAGCAACTCCCCCACCGCAATGAGCGCCTCGGGCCGCTTGGATGAGTCCGTCTGGAGGCCATACTGACTGACAGACAGCTAGACAAGCAAAGGAGAGGAGAAGTAAAGAGGATGATGAACAAAAAAAGATGAACACTGAAAGAAGAAAAAAACAAAAAAAGAGAAATGCTGCATGTTTGTCTTTTATTTCTCCAGCACTCGCTTTTTAAAGACTCTCTGCGTTCTCTCTCAAGACTTCCATGTGTTTTGTAAATTTTGAGTAAACTCCTGCACTGTGCTAAAACATGTACTCTTAAAAAGGACTATAAAAGCCATAAAAGTTGAGATGATGTTCAGCTGAAACTGTAAATAGATGTGAGAAGCCATAGTAACCTTTCAGGATCACTTGTCTGGTGTAAACAAGTACTCATTAAAGACAAAAAGACAGTGATGTATGATCAACCAGGACAGCTGATGAACTGAAAAACCACAGTGGACACTCATCAAACAGACTGTTCAGACTGATCAGACTGATCCAACTCACTTGGCAGGTGGAGAAGAGCAGTCGGACCGGATGTTTCTGACATCCTTCCAAGACATGGCTGCACTGCTGTAGCAATCGGTCCTTCTAAGCTTTAATTTCTGTTAAAAAAAAATTGAACAGTGCAAAAAAGATGTGTGTCTTCAGTTGCATCCAGGGCTGTTTCATGTGTTCACATGACTTTTACAGTACCTTATCACATAATTTATTATCCAAATGGACACATTAGCCTTTGGTGCTACAGTCTGCAATGTAGGTTTCGACACAATTACTGAGAGAAAAAGCATTTTATCTGTCAGGACTCACATGTTTAAGAAATGAATTTTCCTCTGCTGTGTCATCAGTGTATCCAGTTTCAACAGGACAATGGCTGATATTCTGAGGAATGTAAAAGACTAACACAGACACAGAGGGGTGTTTATTTGGTTTCTTTTTCTGCAGGAATATTTAAGTCCTGTTGTGTCTACACTTTACTGTTTCCTCAGATTTCTTATTGAAGCCCTTTTCTGGAAAAAAAAAGTCCTAGTCTGGTATTTTCGAACTGGATGACATGGTTTACCTTTGATATTTATTTGAGCCAAATTGTGAGGAAATGTGTGCTTATACCCAAAATCCTTAAGCATTTCTCTCTACCTTTCCTTTTTTATATATATACAGTATATATACCATATTTTGTTGTTAAGTATAAATTTGGAATTTGTGTAATATATTGCTACTAAATTATAAAAAAACAAAACCTTTAATGTAATTATTTTGTCTTCCAATGTAGCTTTGATGCACTAAAAACTTTTATTCCTTATGAACCACGCCCGACAGATTCTGTTAGTGAGATGGTGTATCTAGAGCCGTAATCTTTTAAACAATTTCCAAAAATTGCCTTCCTGCGCTAAATAAGCCATTTGCTTAATTTTTGCACTATGTTTGAACTTTCATTTCTCTTTTTTGGTTTATGTATTTACGAATATTTGAAACTCTGCCGTACTAAATATTCATTATTCCTTCACATATAAAGAGTCCTTTTAACAAATCCTTCACAAAGTAATTAATGATTTCATAATTAGACACACACACACACATTCCTGCACCACAGGTGTGTGTGCACATTCCCCCTGTCTGGAGGGCCTTTCCCCTGCAGTTACACATGTGATCCCTCAATCCCTGGAGGAGGAAGAGTGTGAGGATGAAGCGATAGAAGGAGGAGGAGGTGGGGTCAGAGTAGTATCTTCTTACCGGCACCAAAAAATCTTCCCTTGTTGTGCACAGGTTTCTTTGTTCTGGATAATCAGTGAGCGCTTTGAAGCCTTTATGGCTCTGATTCTGTCTTTTTTTGTCTAATTTACTGATCATCAGTGCCAGGGGCTCATGGCTCTGCCAATAACTCATACGCCTGCACAGATCACATGGGTAAAGGCATTTACAGCAGGTATCAGGTGTCTAAAATCTACTCGAAAAGTCTTCCACGAGAAGGAAGCTTTCATGGAAGATGGGTATTTAGTTGCTATAAAAGTGAGATTTAATTTCAAAGTGAAAGTGATCCAAAAAGGCTTGCATTTGCAGCTCAGGTAAAAATAAGTTATGCAAGATGTTTTGAAGATCTCACATAAAGACTCTCTGCCTTATTCCTCTTTTTGAACAATCAGAGTCTCATTCCTATCTCCTTTGATTTAGAGGAAAAGCATGTTTCCCTGCTCTCTCCTCTGGAGCCTTTATACGGTAGAGGACCTTACTTTATTATGGGCAAGAAAAAAAAAATCATGCAGCTAGAGGAACCACGTGTGTTTGTGTGGTTCCTTAAAAAAAACCAAAGATCTTCACAACTGCCTGTAATACTGTCAGGATGTTAATGATGGGAAAGATATGTGGCAAATAAATCATATCTTGCCTGATTTTTAATATAATTCTTTATGCAAAACTAGGAAACCAAAATGTACAAGTGAGTTGTATTTTGTTGTATATTGGATTAAAGAGCACAATGTTACTTTTTTCCTTTTGTTTTCTTTTTACAAGATGCCCCTTTTTCCTTTTCATATACCAAAATGTTAATTCATCTTGCTCCCTTCATTTCTCTTTATGCTCAAAGCATGTACATCTGAAACTGATATGTTAATTTAAGAATCTCATCTATGTATGTAATGATATCGTTAATGCTTCCATATTGAGTGCTTGTAAAGTTTGCGGATTATGTAGTTTTTAATCATTTTAATTAAAAAACATGTGTCTCACTTTTGTCTTCACAACTGCTTTTACTTCATAAAATTTCTAGTTTTTATTTTCAGAACACTTTAGAATCCTCATGAGTTCTTCTAACTTGAGCTCTTTTGACTTGAAATAAGTTGAATGAATGTACTGTACAGATCAACTTGTGAAATTAAGTTTTAATGAAACACAATCAGCAGATTATTAGACTTCCCAGCATGCATTGTTTGAGAATTAAAACTCTCCCAGCCCCTTGTTTTTTGTAGTTTGAAAAAAACATACATGATGAAAACTTGGTGTGTGTCTCTAATACATTTTAAGGTAAGTCATGGTTGCTTGTTTTTACAATAATGAAAACACTACCCCTACCCCATACTTAAAACTTCATAAATTAACAGGGAGCAGTTTCACAAATTGTCTTTAAGCTGATGCTGGAACAAAGTAGCTTCAACAGGAGCAGCTGAAGCTGCTCTTGTTTGAAATGAAGACTTGACTCTCTCAAAAGAAATGTAAAAGTAAATAAAATTTTGTTTGTAATGTTCATTATTGTGACTGAAGAGTTGTTGATTCAACCTAATATCTTAATATTTGTTTTTAATTATTACAAAATTATTAAGAACTTATCTTTTCAAATCCAGTCAACTTAAAATTTCAAGGCAGCCTGGACACTATCTTTTTAAGTTGAAACAAATAGTTTCCTTTTTTTCCCTTCTTTTTTTTTTTTTACAGTGTGTGTATTTTAATTAAAAAGGAATTCCAGGAGAGAGTTATGACAACACATCATTTTTCTTTCACTTTAAAGGGACCACCTGCCCTCTTGAGAAAATCACACCCACATTAGACTTAAGTTCAGCATTTATGGCCACATTCTTCTACATTATTCGCTTTACTATAAAAACAAAATGCATACCGTAAGAGTTCTCTAATTTTGAAACTCAATGCTCAAAAGTCTGGATTGTGAGGTCTTTTATGGTTTAACAGGGGGAGGTGTTGAGAGCGAAAACGTTAAACATGGAGGCACAGGGTATAATTCAACTCCAGAAACCCAGACACCATCACGTCAGCTGACAAATGAGCAGGACAAAAAAAATACCATAAACGTTCATGGGACCAGACTTCATGCCAGCACATTCTGATCCAACAAATTCTGTTCTTCATCTTTAGCCTCATACAGTAAATGCCACACATGCCACTGCCTCCATCTCATAAACCCAGCCAGCTCATTGGTAGTTTGTCCCCAATAACCTCCTTTAATAATTATCCTCTTCTCTTCCATTAGCGAGACTCTCGCTGGCAATTACCCCACACTTCTCATGGGTTTGAAAATGCCTCAGCTGTCAACACGCTGGTACCCAGAGCGTAAATAAAGCGCGGCTCAGGAATCCAACACCGCCCTGGCAGCCTCCATGTTAGCGCACGTCGGCAAGTTGTCACTTGTTAAAAACAATACAGGAGAAGTTTGGAATGTCGGCCGTCTTTTTTACCAGCTATGTGGTTGTTAATTTATGCGGCGCTGATGGCATCTGTTTGGCCCATTTGAAGCCGAGCCACGAGATTAAACACTTGAGATGCTACCTTGTGGGGTGGTCTGATTTCAGATGTCTCATGTGGTTAACCTGAAACACAATACCCATGATTCCTCACTCTTAAACTAATGCCACCTGTTGATGTACCATGAAAGGGCTTTCACTTCGAAACTTTGTTTTTCTTCTTCAAATTATTCTTTTATTTTCCTTGTTTATCTTTACTCATCGTCTCTTTTATCCTTTCTTCTCATTCAATTCCATCCTTTCTTTCCTTCTGTGTGGCTGCTGCTGTGTCTGTGTCAGTCCTTCTATGGGGGCAGCGTTGGCAGCACAACAAAGCCTCAGGACGCACACACGCAGCCTTGATACACTGTATTCAATTAACTCTGCGCACTCAAAAGCATTTCCACACACACGCACACAATCCCCTGCTGACAGATCTTGCACCAACCTCCCCAAGACAGCCCGAGCTCCCCTTCACAGTGTGAGCGTATGACAGATCTGCACGTCTTAAACATTCCCAACTATTTTCCTCCAGGTCTCATCACAGAGTTGCTCTCTGCGACGCTCCTCTCGCCAGTCCCCCCCACCCCCCCACCGCTCAGGAAGCACAAAGAAGAAGATGATAAGCTTTCAATTAGAGCGGGCTCAGGGGAATTTTCCAGCTGTCTTCACACACTCTGTGAGACCCGGCTCTCTCGTTCCACATGTGGGGAGCAGAGAGGAGCTCTCATCTGGCTCTGTCTTTGTCATGGACCGTACATGAAGCCCAGGCTGCTTTTTTCATCTCCTTCCCTGTTCCCGCTACGCTGTTGTTCTTCTTCCGAAAATTGTAACTCTCCAGAAAAAAAGGGAAATGTTTTCCTGGACGAGGCTGCTCGTCTGGATGTAATTGTAGTCAAAGGCATGATGAATTGGTTTATAAGACGACATAGAAAATTGCATTTTAAGTGGGTGAAATATAAAGAGGACTGGAGGCACAATTGTGAGCGTCACAGAAAAGAAAAACTGAAAACAATGAGAATCATTGAAGAAAAAATACTTTGTCAAGTCAATCATTTGTTCTGTCTTTTGATTTTTCTTGTAACAAAACCGAGCCTTGTCCCTCACAGGACTTTATCTTCAATTAATCAGAAAGACAAGAAAGATTAAAGCACTATTTATAAATTTAAATGAGAGGCAGACAGAGAAGAACAGAACGAGACAGAGGGGAGAGAGGGAGTGTTTTGGAAAGAGCACAGAATCGTTAAAACCCTCTCATTTCTCATGAGCGCAGTATCCCGTGTCGCTTCTGCGGTACCTGCATACGAAACCCATTAAGGCCTCTTCTGCAGCCGTTGACCTCTCCTCCCACAAACCCGTGAGAAGGAGCGGGCTAGAACCGGCTCGGTTTGGGTGCCTGGTACATGACCAGAAATCTATTTTCTAACCAGACTGGTGGTGGGAACAGAGGCTGCCGTCCAAAATCAGGGTTCCCACAGATTGACCGAGAAGCACAGGGGCAAGGGGCTAAGAAACCACGAGAGCTGTGATGCAACTGTTCTCACACTGACGACCAGTGCTGCCTCACTGACAATGAGCGGGCTATGGAAGGAGAGATGAAGAGAGAGAAAGAAAGAGGGCTCTCCTAGTTGAGAGGGATCCCAGTGAAGGTAGTTTCTCATCCATGTTGGGTCTACAGAGACCGGTCTGCGCTGCGATATGCCAGGCAGCTCCCAGTTCCCACAGTGGAGCACCTCTCCACGGGGCTAGCACTGGGTTCCCGCTCAGACCCAGAGGATCACTGAAAGCTTACAAGAGGCTCTCGCACAAACAGTCTCACTATCAGGTCATCCTAGAGAGCTGCCACCATAAAGTTAAGGTCACCATCGTGTGTGAGTCAGAGCTGCTGTGTGACTCTTAAAAGGAGCATTATAAGACAGCGCTCTAAAAAGTTTAAAATTAATAGAAGATGAACAATGAATTGATCAGTTGATGGTGGTCTGCTTCACACTTTGAAAAACTGTTACTCAATTAATCTGCAACTATTTTGATAGATTAAGTGTCAAAATAATTTTTCAAGCTGTTTGCAGCTTCTCTGTCATTACAATTTGCTGTATTATGTGATACATGTCTAAATATATCTTTGACTTCATCAAACCAATAGTCCAAAACTCAAACAATTTTAAGATTTTACCTTGGTTTTGGGAAATGGAAAATGTGATTTTTCACTGTTTTCTGAAATTTTAGTGATCAAACAATTAATGAATTAATCAACAAAATAATCAGGAAAGAAATGATGAAAATAAGTGTGTGTTCACACCAGCCTTCTGTCTGAACTGAACCCAGGAGCATTTACCTTCCTGAGGGTTTGCGTGAATGCTGAACTCAAACTTTGGTGCAGACCAAACAACTGCTCTCTGGTCCTCCTCAATGGGGTCGTCTCTCTCAGACTGCTGTCAAGTGAACTCTGGAGTATTTAATTTCTAATCTAACGTCTAATGCCACATTCATATGCACAATCTTCTAAAGTCTACTGATATGCATTCTAGGGTTGGGCAATTGGACAAATATATCACCTACAGTATTGGCAATGGCCTGACTATTGCCAGTAGGGTCTTTTGGGGGCGATATTTGTCATTTTATTTTGTTAATGTAATGGTCTGCAGTCTGACAGCCACTGCTCCACAACACGTGTTCATCCAGTGGCACAGTACACATCCACTCAGCCTGAGGCGAGTGCTCTGAGCTGGTTAAGGAGTGTGAGGAAAACAGCCTGTAGAGCCAGAATCTTAACATCTAATGCTGTGAATTAAGGATTTATTTCAACTAAACCAGTTGATGATTGTTGGCAGAGTTGACAGACTAACAAAGACAGTTTTGGTGAGTTTTAGGTGCTTTTCTGTTGAGTTCGGATAAAGTGTGTTTTACGAGGAGTTAACAAGCCAATTAAGCTCATCTTAGTTCAGTAAAGGAGAGAAACTTTAATTCAGAATTAGTACGGTTGT
>JAJHUR010080008.1:0-14608 GCA_027495735.1 Lutjanus campechanus | reverse complement strand
GACAGCAGAGCACTGAGCTTTATGAGCCGTCACAAACATAATAATGGCTTCTACTGTTAGTGTGTTTGTGTTTGTGTGTTATTTAATGTTTGGACACACACACACACACACACACACACACACACACACACACAAATACACACACTCCTCAGTGATGTTATTTGGCCGTATAGAATGAAAACACTGGAGATGTAGGCTGGGAGTGTAACAATGACAGGCACTGTCAGACTGTGTGTCTCAAAATGTGTGTGTGTGTGTGTGTGTGTGTGTGTGTGTGTCATGCTTTGCCCCAGTTACCGTCCTGATAAAGGAGTAACTGCTTTTGTCCGCCTGCAGCAGTAAACACACTTTGGGAAACATTATCCATCTCACTGTGAATGCTTATTGGCTAGTGTGTGTGTGTGTGTGTGTGTGTGTGTGTGTGTTGCTGGGTTGCCTCCAAGCAGATGAATGCAGATGTATTCATGAAATGCATCGCGCCAGTTTACGGTGATAACGCTCGCCTCGCACTGGGAGAGGGCTCTCATCATTTAACAGCTCTACACGCAGACACACACACACACACACACACACACACACACACACACACACAGAGTAAAGCTGTTTTTTTTTTTTTTGGCAGTGCATTAAAGGGTCTTTTCACCCAAATCACAGAAAAATTACTGCTCCTCGTTTATCTCCACATGCAAATAGTTTTGGTTTTAATCAGATCAGAGAAACTGTCATTTCTGTCCTTCTGAGAGACAAAAAGGTGGACAGAACTTGTAATGATTATCACTATTTAACTATCAATTTACCAAATTAATAAGTTGCTTTGAAAAAAAAACGCAAAGTCTCATTCCAGGAAAAGCATCCTGGTTAACCAGGACACGCTGCATTTTCATTTTTATATTTATATATCTATATTTCATATTTTCATCTATTGATCCTGGACCAGTTCTGTGGTGTTTGTTCCAACAGTGTTTGCATTTTCCAAAGAAAATCCACCACAAAACCGATGAAGGCCCCAGTTCCAGTTGTTAAAGAAACAGTGGCTCGATCCTTTAGAATCATGTATCATTTAATCTGCTGGACTGAGTCCAGTTTGGTGTCATCAGTCATGTTCAGGGCTGCTGCTTTGTTTATTATGTTATATTATTACATAGATTAGTTGCACAATTTAACCATTTTAACCACTTGAGAACTAATAAAGAGAAAAATCCCTGCAAAAATGCTGGGGAAAAAATGCTGTAAGTTTTGACATTTTGAGATTAGCAGAATTGCATTTTGCACCAGTTGGATGATGAGCAGTTCTGTTCTGGGGATTTCTCGGGAAGCTCCTTATTGTCGATATTACAAAGGACAACCAACCAGGCCAAGTTTTAAAAAATGGTCTCACCTCAATAAAATGGTTATGGGTACTATCATCACACACGAAAAGACCTGGACTCATTCTAATTCACAACAATCTCTGCTTTCCAGTCATACTAAATTTATTTTATTCAAGTTATACTGTGTACTGGGGGCTCCAGCAGGCAAAAATATAATACCAGGTGAAAAACATGCTGCATACAAAATAAGTGCATGGATTTTGACCCATACTGTATTGCATTTCTGCAAAGTGGAGAATCTTGGGTATCCATGGAACCGATTTTCAGTCAGATATGTTAAGCTGAGAGGTCAAGGAGCCACTTTTATCTCAACTTTAGAGTGTTATTTAGCCGCCGTCCAGAGCAAACTTGCATGATATGGTTGGTACAAACTGATACAGCCTCTGAAAGAAAGTAATGTCTGCTGAGGATGAGGGCATCCCTGAAGAGTTTATTAATGCAGTAGAGCTGTGAGAGGCTGTTTTAATGCCCCCTCTAGCACTTGGTGCTCTACGTAGTGTACACAGCAGTGGTGCGAGCCGTGATGCCCAAAAGTGAAATATAACAGCCCCAAAAATCACACTTCATGTCTGCACCTTGTGGTGTAATGGATCAGATTTTTGCATGTGCAGTGATACAGTGTGTAAATAAATCATATGTATTAATTTATTTATAACCCATGAAGTAAAATCGGCTCCGTTTCAGGAACAGGAGGAATCGTCTCCCACTCATCATTAAAAGGTTTGTTCCTGAGTGGAACTGTTCTGTTAAACAGTGGCTCTCTTTTGCTTCAGTCCCATGTCTCTCCTGCTGGGTCCTGCACCGTGTCACTGCTGCGATGTCCCAGTTTCTCTGCATGGACCCGGACAGCCCCGTCTCATTTTATCTCATCTCGGCGTCTCAGGCAGGAAAAGGTTTCAGAGAGAGCTTTTTATTCTCTCTGTGATCTGTTTGGTTTCACTGCAGCCACCTGCTGCATCAGAGCCAGACCAGACACCTCCCGCTGAATTATTAAACACCACGCCTTTAAACGCAACCACTTCACTCTTTCTTTCTCCGTCTCTCCATCCTTCCTGCCTCCTGCAGGCCGCCTGATGAATTATTAAACAGCAGGACGAGCTGATGTCATTTTACTACGCTCATTCTCCCTCTGTTGCTTCATCTCGCCCCTGTTGCTGTTTTCCATTTCTACACTTAGTTGATTTTATTTTCCATCCATCTTTACCTTTGCCTCCTGATCTATTCAGTCTATTCATATTCATTTTTGACCTTTTGGCTTGAATAAATAGAATCTCAGCTCAGATGTTCTCTTACAGTCAGATGGAGATTTCTCTGGTGTCCTCATGCGACCCAAAAGTGGATTTACGGTCATGATAAAAAAAGCTGAGGACCTCTGAGTTTTGATTCCCTTCACCAAACAACACAACTACAGCATCATGGGTAACTTCCCTGCTCTCCACTAACTCTGTTTCAAGCTACAACGTTGCAGCAACACTAATGATGCTTTTAATCTGAGATGGCATTTGAAATTAGCACCAGTACAATAAAGTTGGTTCATCTCTAATGACTCTGTGACCACAGAAAGAGGAGGTTCATTAAGCCCACATGCCCCTCGAAAATGCAGGAAAACTGTTTGGGATCCCAAAAATTCAAAACTGCTGCTGTGGAGCATGCTGGGAAGCAGTGCTCTACAGTACACACTTTTGGGTCAAACTTGATGTTGTTTTGATAATTTGACCTAATTTTGACCTTCAAATCCAAGATGGCTGCCATCTTTCAGCTGTGAAAGGTCAATTTTTCAAAGTCAGCCTTTATATTAGGCTCTAATGAAAGCTCTATTCAATGAGAAATTGAGTCGGGCTGCACAATTAATCACAATTTTTTTAAGGCATAATATGCGCTGTTCAAATTGCAGAACCCTGCAATTTTTTTAAATAAGAGAAATATATGTGACAAACAGCATCATAATTAAGTACTGTTGTCCTGCAGAGACATCCTGACCTAAAGGTTTTGGTCTCCAGATGTAAGAAGAAATGTTAGTTTTGTACAGACCCCAACAAATGTCACATCAAGATTTTAGTATTTTTTCGTTTGTTTTTTCAGTGAAAATGAAAATTGTGAAGGTCAAAAATGGTATTCCTCACTAACTGTTTTTCATTTGGCAATTGCAATTTCAGTCTAAATAATCACAATATGACTTTTTACCTCATCCTGCAGCCCTAAACAACAAATAGGAACACAGGTAGGCGCACACGGGTCACAAATATTTGTGGTTAATGAGGAAAAATGGGACTTTCCAAATATAACACACACCACAACTGATATTGTTATCGTCCAGGTGAATCACTGCACCAGCTTGAGCTCCACGTTGTTAAGTCGGCTCAGATTCAGAGAGAAGCTCTGAAGGTTTGTTGCATCCACATAGCGACTGACATGGATATTTTAAGATTGGCTTGTGGCATTAATTGTGTAATTTTCGTAATAAATCTCCGAGCACAACCACGCCCAATTCAAACCCAACAAAAGAAAATGTATAAAAACTTAGATAACCGTATTTTAAATTAGGATTAAAGCAGATTTCTTACACTTTTTAATGCTCACTATCACACACATAAAACCCTAAATGACATGGTTAGAAGATTACAGTGGATTTGAGCTTACAGAGGCTTTAAAAGACAGGTAAACATCAAAACTGCTCTCCAGATCTCAGGATAAAATGATTGTGGATTTTTAAGGACTGACATACTGAAATCTCATACTTACAATTTCTAGGGTTGCAAAAGAAAAGACAAAAACATTCTAATTAAAGAAGATTCAATTATCCACGTGCATAAACACTATAAAGTTGTTTTGGTCCTGAGCCAGATTACATTTGGAAATCTCAATCATGAAAAGCTTCTTGTCCTCGTCCACTCACTCCGTCTCCGTCTGTTCTCCTCCTCTGTGTTGCCGTGTGGTTGCAGTGTCTTGCGTTATAAAGGCAGCAGCTGTATTTCCCAGTTTGAGCCCCCACAACACACCAGCATGACCCCGGACCAAAGGAAAAGGCGAAACAATGAAGGAGGATTTATGGTGAAGGATTTTTGTGTCTTTGAGGAAGAACAGAACGTTTCTAATAGGCGCCCGCTGTTTCTGCCCTCTGTTGTGTTTCTGTGTTGCTCGTTTGGTCGCTGCCTTTCAGGGTTTCACAGACACATTCACTGCTGAGAGGAGATAGTTTCTTCTTTTTTTCTTGACTGTCCCAGTGAAGAATCTTTTCCGAGTTGTGATCTGGATCTTTGCTTTTTCTGGTTTCTACGCCCTATTTCACAATATACTGAAATGTTTTCCTCTGGATCCTTCTCTTCTAAATTACATCCTCGTCTCTCCGTTCAGTTTCATGGACGTACTTGTGATTCATTTCTTAATTTAAGTCCCTTTCGGAAATCATCCCATTTCAGGGTTTATGGGATATTTCTGGCTTTTTGGATATTCTCCTTCCATCATTTCACATCAGAGATTACAGATTCCTGCTCTTTATCTGTTCTCTTTCCTTATTTATGTGCAGCTCTTTGTGCTATTTATGTTAACATGCCACTGTCTTTTCCTCCCTTCATCTGTTTTCATCATTTTGATGAGTCTCCTTTTCAAAACTCATCCCATTTCAAGCTTTTTTTCTGGGCTTTTTCTTTTCCAAACACCATTTTGATTTGATTTATTCATCCTTTTTTCCAGTGCTCCTAATCACATCCTAGTATTTCTATTTTGGGTGGGTGGGGGGTCATTTATTTATATTTTTCTGGTAGTTGATGATTTCCTGCTTGTCGCCTCGTCTGTTTTCTGTCTGTTTTTTCCTCCTCGTGTCATTTCAGCAGCAGGTGTGGACAGACGGAGGGCAGAGACGTGACGTGGAGACTGAAAGGCTGTTTGCTTGCTAATGGAGAGCTGCAGCCTGAGGAGGTGAAGGGGTGTCAAGGATGAAGCCGTGCTGCGAGATTTCAGCCGAGCAAATGACATGAGTGAAAAGAAATGGAGGAATTGTCAGAACATGCTGTAGTAGTTCAGTTTAATTTACTGGGTCCTTTTGGAGCTGGAGATTTTTTTATTTTTTTTAAACTGCTTCAAATGATAGGACGGGTTGAGGACCTCGCTCAAAGGCTCTCTGACAGTAATCACAGAGGGAGTGCAGATTAAGTTTTACATTCACCCAGCCAGCTACTCTTCAATTCTCAACATTAAGAATTTCACACAAACCTTTGACTGCAAGAAAAAGCTCAAACAAGACGATTATGCTCAGCACCAAAGGGCAGGGAAACAAAGTTAGTGACTATCTGGTGAAGAAAGGTGAATATCCAACAGCTAAAGAGACATTTCTTAGGTTGATTTTCACACATTTCACAGATGTAATGTAATGCAAGAGATTTTAGAGCGAGTAATCATGCAGAGAAGAAATCTACTGTATTGGCCTGAATGTCTGAAAACTCTGATAATAAGACATAAAGGTTAAATATAAAATACTTTCATTAAAAAAGAACTTAAATCCAACATATGTAGCTTTTCTATCAGTCACATTCTCACACTTTCTCCTGTCAGGCTGTTGGAAGCAGTTAAGAATGATTTTCTCTGACAGTTAGCATTTTTCATTCATTGCTGTTGATTAGTGACGGGTGACTGGACGACTATATCAACTATCAGCAATCAAGTTCATCATGGTTATTTTTTGGGGCAATTTTTGACATTTCATATTGAACGGACCGCAAGACACTCACTAGCTTTGCAACACCGAGACTTACTATCATATTTTACTGAATACTGAACTCAAACTTGCAGACATTACTCACTTATATACTTTGCCATTATTGCAATTATGGGTCAAAGTCTTAGAATTAAACTTGACGAGTGTTGAGTGATGAGTAGTTGGTCATCACAGCCCTGTGCTCGCGGGAATGCATTTGCACACGCAGAACAGAAATACTCCTTTATAAGGAAGTTTGTCAGTCTCTTGTATTCTGTGCACTTGTATCATGTGCATGTGCATGGTTTTTATGCACACTGGGTTTGAGATTAATTAAACGCCACAGAGGAGCCCCATTTCTTGCTCCTTATCAGTATTTTGCATGTTTTTTCGGTGCAGCCAGAGCAACATCTTCCTGTCTTCAACCCCTGACCCCGAGAAACGCAGCATTTGAATAGTGATTTGGGCGTTGCATGGCAACGGTCAGTCCTACGATAGTTAGAATGCCACCTTGTTGTCCCGCCGTGCGTTTACATGTTCCTGCCTATAAATACTACAGAAAAGACAGTTGAATAGGGAATAAAAAAGATCAATCAGGTATTAGTGATTGATTAACCTATAACTGGTACCCAACCCTTGTGAGACCAAAGTAGAATGAAAAGCAGAATGAATATCGGACTTACATAAATCAAGTGGACACAAACACAACCCTGATATTGATCATGCTGCTGGGTGTGCCACTCGGTAACTGTTTGCTAACATGTTAGCTATTCATACGGTAATCTAGTATCTTGCAAGTAGATGAAACTCTTGTCAACTGATGGGAAATAATCACAAGCTACTTTGATAATAGATTCATTATAATTGTTTGAGCAAAAACCACCAAAAATCATTTTTTGGACCGTTGATCAGAAAAACAAAACACGTGAAGACATTACCTTGGAAAATGATCTGCAGATTAAATGATAAGGAAAATAAAAGTTAGTTGCAGCCAAAACATCAGCTGCCGCTTAACACATACTGTCATCACTGCTGCTGTTCTTTGCAGAAGCAGCATCAATCAGTCTGAATATAAATTCATTCCTTCACTCCACCACATAAAAACCTCCATCATAGCTTCTGGAATAAAGTCTTTATGACTAAAAATAACTGATGAAATGAGTCTTCTTGCTGACAGACGAGGCTGAAAACAGAACCGCTTTGAAAGAAATAAAATGACAACTAAATTTCCAATTTTCTTGAAGCTTTTTACTCTCCTCCTCAACCGAATGAAGAAATTAACCCTGGACTCTCAATATCCAGGTCTACATCCCTGTTCAAAACTCATTTTCATAAAGAGTACTTGAGAAGAGTTTTAGAAAGTATTAGCGTGTAATGACTTAAATCTGCCGTGCAGTTTTGCCAAAGGCTTGATGCAGCCTGTAAATCAATCTGTGAAAATGTTTCATTATTACTGACTGAAATGCAACAAGAGGGAGGACATTCACAAACTAATACTGTGATCAGCTCTTTACATGTTTAGATTTCAGACAACAGGGGGTATAATATAAAGCTCCTAGAACCTTATCTTCATTTAGCTTTCAAACAACATGACACACAGGTTTTGGCACTGTGACAGAAATATTACCACTTCTTTCTATTTCTATCACCCATCGCTGTCATCCAGTCTGATTTAAACAGATGCCTGCAGAGCTGTGAGAGGCTGAGAGGACTTCAAACGCTTTGGCGGTCCAAGGCTTACGATTCAAACGTGGCTAGAGAAAACGTTTTGGACCGCGCCACAAAAGGATTCCTGATTACTCCACAATGCCATTATCATCCAGTGTCTGCAACGTGAAATGAATGAAATGGAACTACAAAGAAGTTCAAGTCAAAGTGGGGGAAAAGAGAAGAGGAGGAAGAAGAAGAAGAAGTGGCACAAAGAGGCCGGATTAAGCTGTGGGTCTTCGCTGGTCAAGATTGAACGGCGGCCCCTGAGAGCTTTTGGTCACGGCAGCGTTTATACCGAGCTACAAAGAAAAGAAAAGGGCAGAGGAGACTTTGAACTCCAATAAACCTCCAGCAGGCTGTCATACACCACCACTGTTATGGATGAGCATGGAAATGGAAAGGAAGGGAGTTATCAATACACAGATCGATGGATCAATAGCCACAGAAAAAGGTGGATACAGAGAGAGAGAGATAAAGACAGATAGAGAGTCAGTGGTGAAGAAGAAGGTGGTACATTACTGCATTATAAATACTGTAGGAAGAAAGACAAACAGAAAAACAGTGTTGATCCATTAGAAACAAACAGGATCTGTTCACAAACAGCTGAAATCTGACATCTGAGTGCATCATCACAAATTGTTTCGAGCTGCGTCTGCGCAGTGAGAGAAAATCTGCTCTGAAACCCTTTGTGGCACACTGTGGCTCTTTTCATTGCTGCCTAAACAGGACGGATATCTTTCTCAGGGGTTTACGGCTGCTTCCAATCCACACACGCAACAAGATCTGGCCTGTACTGTACTGTGTTCAGATTCAGATACAGTAAATCCAGCCATTCACTGCTGACACAAATCTGCTTTGTCCAGAACTGCAGGATGACCCAGTCGTCTTCATCTTAACAGAGAACTCACAGAGATAGTATGAGCTGAGGTTCATTGTGGCTATGTCTGCCTTATGGAGGCCATTGTGCAGCCTATGTAGTAGCATAACATACTGTATGTAGATTTGTAGGCTGCAAGAAAGGACAGGATAAGCAAGTAAAGCTTAGCATGGCTGTGGGTGTTAAAGCATGTGCTCTGAGGTTTTATATTGCACTCTTTAAATGATGAGTGTCCTTCTGGACAGAGGAAGTTTGCTTGGTGATTGGGTTGGTTGCTGTGCTGCATTGTCCTGGCGAGCAAAGCCAGGTCATTAGCTGGGGTAGCATTGTGTCCCCCAGGTTGCAGTTCTGTTTATAGGCTGAAACTACCTCCATGGTGCATTTAAAGGGCGTCCTCTCTAGGACCTCCTCAAACATCCTCTTGGCCTGCCTCGTGGTTTGTGATGTGTATGCTACAAATTAACTGCTACAAAAGCGACCACCCTTTCTGACCATCCCCAGTAAGGACCTTGGTTAGGTCCTTTTCCTCAGGGCTTGGAAGAGGGTAGACTCACAAGTCAGTCTCTAAACACTTTGCTCAATACAACCAGAGGACATTCTCCCAGCTTTCAATGCAAAAACTGGGTGGAAACAAACCTGCACTGCAGAAGCAATCCAAAATCTTGAGGGCAACGACATGCAGAAGTCATGTGAGAGCATCGTGTCTGGTAAGGCTCATGCAAAAATGGCCGTAGGTTTGTTGGCAAACTTTCTCGCTGCCCTTCAAGCAACTATTTTGCATTTAGAAATTCCCAAACAGTCAGTAGGCGGTGATATCTTCAATCACCTGATATCGTGAGACCAGGTGTCGCAGGTGGAAGCTGTGTGTAACAGTGGGTTTGTGAGGCCAGATGCCCACCTTCATCATCAGGTATTAAAGCAATGCAACAAAAGTTTGGTGCATTTGGAGAAAACTCTCCCACATAGCCATGTAAATGTTAGCATCGGCTGGGGCAAATTGTTTGCCTGTTGTCGTTCCCTTGATTTGCACTGCCTGCCTAGTCTGATAGTTTTATCAGAGTTTCGTGGGCCTGGTGACGTTTCAAATCTGGACAGAAAAGGTCCGCGGCTGGTGGAAATCTGGTTTCTGCCGGAGCAACAGAAACATGAGCTCACAGATCCAATCTGCTGTATTTTGGGCAAATAATTTGCCATTCGCAGTCCCCTTGACTTGCAGGAAAAATAGTCTCATGCTTCTGATTTCTTTGACAGGAAGTCGTGGGTGTCTTCAATAAATCTTATGTGCTCGGTAGAGAGGGGGTTCTGGTGGTAGTCCAGGAACTCACCACCACAGTTCAGAACTCATTCTAATGGTATTTGAAATGGCACCAACCTAATGTCTGGGGGTTTGTGGGCCTTTGGTGGGAGATAGACGGATTTCCAACAGGTATCCCCTTTGTGCTTTTGTGATATCGCAGTTCTGGACCATTGGGTTCAGGATTTCCTCTATCTGTGTGCTGGTGCATTCAGCAGGATTTAATAGCTTGTGTTGTCTCATGATCTCTTGGATGTATCGATGCCTGTCCATGATTACCAACGTGCCCCCTTTGTCTGCTGGTTTTCCCTCAAGGATTTTCGCTCCGCTTCCTAAATGTTGCTGCTTTCTTGAGAGGGTTTTATACTCCTTTATTGTGCTGAGGTCCCTTTGGAACAAGGTGAAAAGTTCCTCCGGGAGATCTGCCAGGCTGATTGTGGGTGAAAGGGGCTTCCTTTTTCCATCTCTTTTTTTTACTCAACTCTTTTTTCCATCCTTTCCATGCCTGTAGTTCCTTGTTCTGCTCAAACACATCAGCAGCCTTCCTTTCCCTCCTCCAGATATCATCTTTCTCCTTTTCCCCTCTCCTCCTCTTCTCATTTCCTTTTCTTGCTTCCTAATCAATCCTCCATCATTTCTCTGCCTGTTTTCTTCCAACTCCTCAGGCACCACTGTTCCCCTTCCTTTCTTTCTTTCCTTCTCTCCTCCATCATCTCTTTGCCTTGAACTCGCCTCCTCTCCGAGGCTCAGTTGAATTCTGGGTAGGAAATAAAGCCATCAGGCAGTGACTCATCATCCTGCTGTGGGACCTGGGACACGATTCATATTTTTTAGGGTTTGGATGAGTTCTGTCATGTGTAAATGTTTGATTAAGGCCTTTGTTCCTCTGCTGAAAGTCAGACCTCAGCTGAGAGCCACACTGCTACCACAGAGAGCCACAGGTCAAAGAGTGCAGGGAACATGATGTAAGGACTCCTAATTAACTTAACTTCACGTAATAATTGATGAAAATGAACGATTGTTACCTCCTCTTAGGTGACAAAGTTCTCAGATCTGAAAACTATAATAAAACGCAAAATTTCTCCAGTATACAATCAGAAAAAGTTCTTTATTCCAAGTTTTACTCAAAGAACATTATTTTCCCCCAGCCTCAAATAACATCGTCTCCCATCACGTAGCAGCAACTTTAGCTTTAAAAAAACTTGACTTTTGTGCTGCAGCTCCGCTGGTGGGGAGAACAAAGGCAGAGGGTTAATATTTTAGGGCAGTGCTTGACTGAATCTACTCTCTTCTTCTATTCAACTATTCTAACACTGAAACTGAAATATTTTTGTATCTTATTTCTGGCTTTGCTGGATATGTCATTGAAGATGTGCAACAGCATCCTATGTGATCTCAGAATCCACTTTATATTTCTTGCTCTATGTAGAGCATAAATCCAGCAGAATAACAGTGAGCTCGTCTGTGCAGAGAAGCTCCAAAAACACATTTACTGCTGTGCTGAAAACAAACATTTTTAGTGGAATGATTTATTGCCTTGCAAGGCTGTGAATTCTTAAAAAAAACATGTTGGAACAAATGAGAACTAACAAGTAACTTGTTAAAATTAATTTGAACAAAAGCCACAAATTCTAAACTGTGTTGTAGAGTTCAATTATTATGTGTGAAAAGCTAACAGGTTCTCTCTCACATCCATTATGGAAACACTGATGGCTGTTCAGCAGTTGAGTTTCTACAAGTCAGCAGTTTCCAATTTAATTTATTTCTCAAATGGTTTTGTTTTATGATCAGCAGTTTGGCAATAAATGAAAAAATACCTTTATCTTACTGTTCCCCTCAGACACTGAGTTTTGAATCTGAACAGATGATAAAAATCAATTCCCCCCCTCATGGTACAACAACAACAGTTTGAATTTTGAATAAAAACTGACGGCCCCATTAACTAATCTACTTTTATAGCTGTCAAACCTGATAGAAATACACATTTTGTCACCTGGCATCATCAGACTAATCCACAAAAACAAATTAATCCAGAATCTCTCAATTAATTTTCAATTTCCAAGAGACATTATCAACCAGGAGCATCTAATGCCTCTGGATGCAATTTAATAGACCTACAGCCAATAAGAGCAACGAAAAGTGACCTACAGACAATCAGAGAGACGCAGTAACAGAGTTTTGTGGGCCTGGTGACTTTTTAAATCTGGACCAGTTACGTGACTGTCAGTCATCGTATCAAACCTGCCACAATTGGCCCGACAAGATCCAAGGCTGGTGGAAATCTGTTTTTCTGCCAGAATAAGCTTGCAGGTTTGTCTTGTTCCCAGGCTACAAATGTTTTAGTCCATTTTTTACCCCATTTGAAGGATGGAGGTGCTGGATTTAGGAGCATCGCACGGTGGGCTTGCAGATTGCAAACAAGTAATCTCAGTCTTCACTTTTACGCACATGGGAGAACCTGCCGTGGCCGTGAAACTTGTGCAAAATGTGACAGGCCGTGTATCTGGAGCCAGTGTTTGGTTTGTCTGCTCTGGGCAACAGCAAGAAACATGGTGGTGCAACATGGTGACCTCCGTGGAATAAGACCGTCTGTAGATATATAGGCTCATTCTAAGATAATGAAAAGACCTGAACAATTGATCTAAATTTTATTGAAATCACACTACAATCTGTAATTTTCAGATAGCAGGAGGCACAATAGTTGTTAAATATACAGAGATCATATCTGCTGACTTGAGAAAACGTATTTGATTGATGCAGATCCATGCAAAAATCAGTCATTTTAATATGTTTCTCAATGAAAATGAGAATAATGATGTGAAAATTATCATTCTTTCTTATATCACAAATGGAGCTTTAAAAGAAACTTATTTTTGCTAAATATTATGCAAAACCCGGCTTGAAGATTTGAGAAGATTTGAAATGATTTAGCAGCTTTCCCCTTTAACAGATCTCCTGTGTCATCTGGTTACACTTCAGGTCTATAACTGTTCAGTCTTCATGTAATCACTGCAGCTTTAAGCTTGTTCTGATTGATGCAATGATGCAGTCCTTTGGCTCATTCATCTCAGTGTACCTGGTCTGGGTTGCATCTTAAAATCCTCCACATACTCAGTTGTCTACAGCAGCAGAGAGGCAGTTAAGTTTAGCACTGTGGCTTTTTATAATTCATTTTTAGCTGTAATATGAACACAGATTCCAGTGTTTTAAAATTCCATCTTCTCCTGCCTTTAAACTTGTGTCTCTACAAATAAAACTGAACATTCTCTATGAACCTCAAAGAGGAAAAAAAATCCCCTCTGACTCCCAGCAGCTAAAAAAAAGAAGAAAAAAGAGAGAGAGCGACGAGGAGGAGAAGAAAGAGAAAGATGAAGTGAGCACAGAGAGAAAAAGAGGGGGAGAGATGAAACAGAGAGCTAAAGATTTATTTTCCCCTCAAACAACTTCACTCACTACAAACATTGTTTTCTCTCCAACAGATGAGTCGGCTGTCTGGATTTCAGGTTTTCACGCACATGCACACAGACACACACACACACATACACACACACACACACACACACACACACACGAGACGTTACTGATGCTGCTGTCACAAAAGTGAGAGTGTGTTTGTTAAAATTCTTGTATTGCTGTTCCTTCGTTTATTCTCCAGACCAGGAGGCTAAAGAAAGGAGAGAAGGAAAAAAAAATAATGTGTGTGTGCGCATGTGTGTGTGTGTGAGAGGGAGAGAGAGATAGAGGGAAAAACAGAAATGAGAAGGGGCTAAAGGCCTGTCTGGGGAGCAAGCCGGCAGGATGCTGATAACACACACACAAATACGCAAACACACACACGCACAAATGACAAAGTCAGTTAGTTTCACGTCTTTTTTGGAGCTGATTATTTACTGGCTGTTTGCCTTGTTGCCACATTATCCTCATTCACTGGCACCTAAATTGACCTTATCCAGTGTGTGTGTGTGTGTGTGTGTGTGTGTTTGACCGAATAAGAGAGAAGGAGCGTGGTAATGAAAGAATGAGGCTACATTTGTATGGGTCCATGCGTGTGCTGCAATCAAGGTGTGTGTGTGTGTGTGCGTGTGTGTGTGTGTGTGAAGGAGTGAGAGACATTTTCTCTTTCCAATCTTTGGCCGCCGACAAGAACAAAAACAAATTGCCCTGTCAACGCAAATTGTTCTGTCAACTCACTGGGACAGTACACACACACGCACACACACACATGAACAGCGCTCACTGGGACACACAAACACACCATCAATAGGACCCCCCCTCTGTCACCTTGCTCCCCCTCAGCCCCCCAAGGTAATTGGATTTAAAATTAGAAAAAGCCAACAAATTGATTATCGAGGCCATTAGCCGGGCTGCTGCGAGCTGATTGGCTGCCTGTGAGGCGGCGCTCCTCCGATAACGGAGCAGGAATCTCCATGCGAGCGACCACAGGCGTCACACGCCGGTGGACTAATCCATACGGTTAAAAAGTTCAGATAAAAGAGGAGAAGAAGAAGACGGAGGCACTCGACTATCTGCAAGGTGTGTCAAACTGAGAGAGAGTGTGTGTGTGTGTGTGTAGTTCACTGGGGCTGTTTGAGGACAGATGCTGGCTCATAGTTTCCTCCTTTAGATTAGATTTGGTTTGATACAGAGCAACATATCTTCAGTTT
>JAJHUR010080007.1:0-15168 GCA_027495735.1 Lutjanus campechanus | reverse complement strand
AGCCCAAAAGATAATGTAGAAATGTGCTTGGTGGGTGTCTGTTTATGAGTCATAAGAAATAATTAATTATCTTTGAGGAGGAGGAGGAGATGTTTATGATGGTTAAATTGTGTAACATGATAATAAAGTCTGGCAGTGATACAGGCAGCCACTGAACTCCAAGAGTGTGTGTTTTCTTGCAGTGGGCTTTTGCTTTTAGGATAATGGACTTAGCTTTACATTGGCAGATGATTTACAGTTTTAAACAGCTGATCAACTCATAGTGAAGGACTCTTCATCGCTTATTATTGTCAAATTACAATGCTGCGCTCGTCTTGCACTCCTGCGGCGTTCCTTCAGTTCCTTGAGTCTGGAGAGGAGAGGGCAGGTGAAAACAACTTGCCTCAACAATAAATCATATATTAAATGGGATTTCAACCTGAAATATACAGTCTATGGGTCCAACTTACTATTTGGACTGCAGTGCTCATTTTGGACACACAATTGCTACATACTGCTCCTTTAAAGGCATAATATGTATAGATTCATGTAAACATAATCCCTTTCAATCATCACTTATGATGCGCTGGAAGTGTGTGGTGGTGTCTGTATATGCAAAACCTGCCTTCTGCTTGTGTTATCCTCATCATTTTGCTTTGTCAGGATGTTTTACCAACCCAGATTGCAGTATTTGACATCCTGGGAATGAAACTCAACAATGAACTATCCCTCTGGTGTGTTCAGGAACAGTTTGGACAAATCCTACTCACTCATCCTTTAACTGCCTGCAAAATTTAGAGCACTGATTATTTTAGTGGACGTGGATTATTTTAATCAGTGAGTCTGTTTATACCAAAATTTGTCAGACTGAGTTTTTTTTTACTTAACCTGTAGAGGGCCCTATTAATTCTGAAGTGATGTTTGCCAGTGAACATCTGCTTGCTAGAGTTATGACTTCATCCTCAAGGCCGAGGATGAGAGGGAGACAGTGGATGTCTTACCTCAGGCTGCACCGGCCAAGGCCAGTTGTGATATGAGCCATATATCAGTTCCTCTACAGGCTGAGAGAGGGGAAAAAATCAAGCATAGTGTGTAAAAGACAAAAAAAGAGCATTCAATCTCTCCTCATATCTGCTGATCTCTTCACACTTCACAGATCCACACTCCGCCCACAGACACACACATTACGCCACTCGCTTCTTGTTGGTGTTTAACAATGTTCTGACTCAACCTTTACTCTCAGAGTCTGAACACAAATCATCCTCTGAGTGAGGTGCAGCCAGCCAGGAGGAGATGTTCCAGCATGTACCTTGACATGGTGGCTCTGTAATTCACCACCGCGGGTTTCATGTATAATTTACCACCGCAAGAAATTCCTCTTTCATGTATTATTAAACCGAATAACCCGTCATTTGGACTCGGAACTGTTTTCACTGTGCAATTACGTCCACACTGCGCTGACTGTTTGAGTTCTTGAATAATAGTCAGATGTTGTAACGTAGGAGGTCTCAATTTAGACACACAATAATGTGTATTGTATTTGGTTACATGGCTGTATTATTTTACTTTAACTGATTACAGCATGTCTATTTATGTAGCTATTACTGGGATTTTGGACATTTGATGCACTGTGAAACTTTTAGAATTAGGAATTTTAGATTATTAAAATCTGACAGTTATAATAAAATCTATATACAGTTGACAGTAAAAACAGTTAATGAGAACAAAATGAAAACAATTACAGATGTATGAAGAGCAATGTGATAGATGACATTAAGGTCCTCCAGGTCTGAATCTTGGTAACTTTTACCACAGACTGCTCTATTTACATACACATTTCTGAAAACATTTCCTTTGAGGGGGGTGTTATGTTATGTTAGAGAATTAAAATATTTGTTTGGAGCCTAACAGCGTGCAGATTTTTCTCCTTTGTACCCTCCAGTGTTATTTTTTTGTCTTTCACCTGAATATCTTTGTCTGGATTATGCACACGAGGTCACCACCAACCTAAACTGCAGCCGTTTCACAACATTAACCACATGTTTATTATTGTTACCATGACAATGAAGGTCTGACGATGACAATATAGTTCACCTGACAATGATGATGAGGGGCACCTGACCATTGCTTCCATGATAATGAAAGTCATCTGACAAAGGTCATCTGACATTTGCACAACAAGATACACTAACTTATAACCTATTAAGGAGAAAAAATTGGGGTTGGCTGTTTGACAAACGAGCTTTCAGTCCAATGTGACATTTTGTCACTTTGGCGTTTCTAAGCAATGAGCCGTCAGAACAGTGGGCAGCCATCCATCCAATTGGAGTCGTGTCTCTGGCCATATGTAATATAAATATGATAATATTCACTCTCCTTTTAGCTCTGTTTTGGTCTCTACCAACTCTTGAGAGAAATTATCTGACTCTTAAACTGTCAAATGCGGTTCTGTTTTCCCCAGGAGAAAGTAGGCCGGAAAACCAGAACAATAAGTGTAAAAATGCTGCGTGTTGTAATAATGTAATAATTCTCAGTTGGCTTGTCACTAAGAGCTACCTTTTTCACACCACACAGCAAGTTTAGCTATTGTTCATGCAAAAAATATGCATCACACCAAAAGTGTATATATTGAATATAATTAATATTAATATTGTTGTATTATACAAATGTCATGAATCATCTTTTGAGTTAATTATATTTTGACAGATTTTTTCTTGCTTATGTCAAAGCAGTCATTTCATGTGTGTCTATGCATAATTTATAGTTGCCACATGAAACAAGTTAAACAGCAGTGATATTGGCTTCAGTCTGTTCCCAGCTGCATTTAGTTTTTGTCTTGCCAGACACGAGATAGTTTCTGATTGGGCAGGGAAGCTGTAATTTCCATAATGATGAGATTTTTTTGTGACTGAATCGGAATGTGAGTCTTACCCATACCCAAACTGTCTCGGGTCACTGTGCAGTGATGCCAAACATTTCTGTCTAAACCCTGTTACTCTTAAGTAAACTGTCATTTACGTTTGCTTTGCTAAATATGTCACCGCACTCTGTCACCCTCTTTAATCAGTCCAGCAGTTCTCAGTTTTAGTCGCTTAACCACTGCCACTGTGTCAGCTCAGGGTGACGAGTCAATCCCAGAGTTCACTGCCACTGCGCCTCTCAGTGAAGCCACATAAGAGCAACTCAGTGACCAGTGAGTCTATAAAAGGAGCAGCCCGTTGCGGAGAAAGAACCACAAAACTCGTCTTCACCCCGTTTTCAGCGCAGGAATGACAAAAATACAGCAGGTCCTCATAAAATATGCAGGGCGCTATTTCTGGGAGACAGCACATTTATACCAACAGGGGCTATGGGACCTATTGGGGCATGCCTAAAACTGGTTTATAGACTCACTGTTACAACCTGATGACTTGTTTTACGACTGAGACAGAATGTGAACCCTGCCTGTGAACATACAGTATATAATACAACACGGACAGAGGCAGGAAGAGCGAGCCAGCACAGCACAGCACAGGAGAGGAGAGGCCACATCCTTCCTGGCTCTCATCTCTGTCCACCATACTGTACATCTAAAATATGCTTCCGCCCATATAATTCTGTGGGAGTAGCCACACAGCATTAATGCATACTCATTTCAGATGAGATGGTTGCAAGGAAGAGGGCTGTAAAAAGCTGTTGCACTGGAACAAGAATAAACAGCATCAAATAAAAACAGCTGTGGTTGCAATATTCAGGCATTTGAACTGAGTGAGACAGCAGCAAAATCATTAAGGAAAAATACAATACAAAATGTAAAAGTCCCAAATTAAACATTTATTTGAATAAAAGTGGTGCATAAATATTATCAGCAAAATACCAGTCAGTTATACGAGTACTTATGTATCAAAAGCGAAAGTATTCATTATGCAGACTAGTGACTTTGAGAGTGCTGTATTATAATACATATGATAATTATGCTGATTATGACTGATGCATTGCATTAAGTAATTAACCTTCTGCAATCACAGACAAATAATCTTGTCAGTGCCCTTCAGTAAAGAAACTTTTGTAATGGTGACACTGTTTCCAAATGACCTTAAACCTCTTATGGGATTTCTGTCGGGACATTTCTTATTACTTATTCTGATATACGTATACACCAGTATAGCATCTATAGCTCCAATATACAGTATATGTATATATTCTGAATATGACTCTAATTCTAATCCGGTACAAGTCAAGACAGAGCTTATTTGAACTATACCAATTTATTTTAAACCAGTGTGTCATAAGCTCATATGTGTAAAATCCACCTGTTGTGCTGTAAAAAGTGGAATATTTCTCTTAGAAATGTTATAAAATTGATTGAAAATACTCAGGTAAAGTACATGTGCCTGGAAAATTGTATTTAAATGCAGTACTTGAGTGAATAAACTTCCCAGCACTACCAAAAAGAGTCTTGATGAGGAGTGGTTTAATATTAAGGTCAATATAATTATGGAAAATCTGTGTCCACATGAACATTAATCCATTATTTTACATCTGAGTGGGTCATATATATATTTTAAAATTTAAGCTTGAAGCATTTGTTTTTGTGTGTGTGTGGTGCATGAAGTGTGCTTCTTACTTGTGTTTGTCTTAAAGCACATGTACGCAGGCATGTGTGTTTGTCCATGCTCTTGCATGTGTGTTCACCCCCGCGGCCCTCGAGCGCTACAGAGAATGTCAAGAGGCAGCGGGGGTGTGGGGAGCGTGACTCAGCGTGGACGGTGATGAGACGGGACAGCTTCACAGCAGTGAGGCACACTGCAGCATCAGACGCAGGCTGGATTTAAATATTGCATTAGAGCACTGGAGCTGTCTCCCTGTACCCCCGAGGCTCTGTGGAGCTCCAACCCGGTTCTCAGCCCTCATTTTGGGAGAAGGCACCATGGAGCCTCAGCCTCAGATGACCTGATGGAGCTGGACCAGACTCTTCCTTTTACAAGGAGTTTCCTCTGGTTGAGTGCGAGCCAAAGTTTGCTGACGTGTGTCTGTCTGTCTGTCTGTCTGTCTGTCTGTGTATGTAAACGTGATGACATGTTAGGTAGGTGCTACTGTGAGGAGAGGGAAACTGAGCTCCTGTTTCATTCAGCCTGTCTAAGTAGTGGCTGACCACAGAGTTGCATTCTGGATCAAACCCAAAACCACAAAGACCAGTGTGTGTAGAGTGTGAGGGTGGGAGCGTACAGGCATGGGCTGGCCTCAGCTCTGCAGGATTGCAGAGCAGGGATAAGGATCTGCATATTAAAATGATGTGAGGATGTGAAGAATTCCTGAGGGAGACAACATCAGTGCAGGATATTCAGATCAAGACACAGCATGGAAAAGTATGGAATTTCTATAACTTCCAGGTCTGGATAAAGATGGAAAAAAATATTTGTGTCTCAAAAATGTTTCCTAAAATATAAGATTGAGAACTTGTAAAAATAAATGAATGCTTTTCATGCTATTTGGAGCAGGCAGCCAGTGTAGCCAAAATGTTTACCGCTGCGTGAGAGAGCACGGGTCAGAGAGAGGTTGATGTCGTCGAAAGCAAGGCAAGTAGTATGGCGTTCGACTGAGCGCACACTCCTACGCGAGCTGCTTCTACGCCTGTACGTCACCGTCTGCAACACAACTCTGCCTTGAGTGCACTTTAACTGTCTGACTGCCTGCCAGACTCCATTAACATATTACTCAATTTTACTGTTATAAACATCTACTTCTCCTGAAAGAGAATTAATGATTTCTTATGACTCAAAAACAGACACTTTGGCAAACATTCAGCATTACTTTGAACTCTAATTCTCAAGAAACAAACTAAAACAGACGTTCTGCACAATTAATATTTCAAAGGGGAACATGCTGACTGCTGCCGGAGAGGCTGGTTCTTCAGCATGTTTCCTTTATCTCTCATTACATATCATGGCCATTTTATGATTTAGTACAGTAAATATGTTACATATCCTTTGTCTAAACATTTATGAGTTATACAGTGATGTAGTTGAAAAGTGTAAGGACATCCAGACTTTATGCCTGCGTTCATTGTCATTCAGAGGGTTACTTTTTACTTTGAATCTTTGAGCACATTTCAGAGCCTGTACATGTTGACTTTTACTTGAGTAAAGAAGTTGAATCAATCCTTCTGTTTTTACACAAGTATCTGTATTCTACTTAAGAAAATAAAGTGTTTACTCTGGCTTCCTCTGCTGAGAAATCTGGAAATTTGAGTCTGGAAAAGAAAGAAATTTTAAGATGTAAAATATGTAGGAACACTGGAATATAGATCCAAAGCTAGCTTATACAAAATTAAAACAAAATCTCATTAAACCTACTTTTTATACATAATAATTCTTATTGTAGAGCACAAGAAAAGAGTTCACCACCTCTCAAATGCTAACAGAGAGATGCCGGAGGCACATCTGGCAACTCAGCTCAACATGATCTAACTCGACAAAAAAGGCCACAAAACACGAGTACAAAGCTACAGCTACAACTACAGCAGATTTAACCATTAACCACAGCAGGCATTGTAAAGTGCAACACTCACATACGGTAAATCTTTTTAAAACAACACTGTGCCGAGTTTTCATTTGAGTCACAGCCGCTAACAAAGGCCACTGGAAAGCCAGACAAGTTGGCAACCAGGGCAAACAATACAATAGACAAACAGTGCTCTGTGATCAGCCCTGCCCACTGATGGATTCCAAATGAAGATGTCATCTACTACACAAGTCTGTGAGGGAAACAATAATGTTGACAGGAACTGGTGCAAAACAGAGGAAATGTTAGCCTAAAGGTAGGAGAAACAGGATTGTGACTGGAGCACTGCAGCTGACTCAATCTAGACAGGAATTAAGTAGATGATTAACAATCTGTCACTTCAACAGCCAAAGTCGAGGTGCTCTTGTGCAGAATTTAATTATCAAACTGTGTGCGAACGTTGTTCCAGCTCTGAAAGATTGACTCAAAACTATTTAGCTAGAGTTAAATAAAAGAGAGAAAGAGGGAAAGAGGTCATCCAGATGTATTCAATATCTGCTGCAGCGACACAGGAACCTTTCTTTCGTCTTGACCACATCGTCTGCGTCTCGCACAAGAAGATACCCCTCACAGGGCCTGCTCTGAATGAGCCATTGTCTCGAGTCTGTGGTCAACGACAACAAAGGAAGATGGCAGAAACAAATAACAATTGTGCTGTTTTTGGAAGAGGAGAAAAAAGTGAGCGATTGTTGAGTTTCTCCACGTCAGCGATCATAAGGAAGAGGGGGGCAGAGAAACAAAGAAACATGTCACGGAGCTTGTTTGGGGTAGAACTTGAACCGCAGTCCCTAATATTGAAGAGAACTGTGAGGGGGACCGTGTGATGTGGTGTGTGCATGTGTGTGTTCTTGGGTGGGTGGAGCGGGGGTGTGTGTGTTAACTTCAGCCTAATGTATGTCTGCACGCATTTACACATAAATATGATCCAAGCTTTAACAAATAAACAGCAATTATACATTTTAATGGCCCTGTGTTTGTTTGCATGACGTAATAGAGAGACTGTGACAGAGACAGAAAATGTGCATGTCTGTACTTCATGTCCCTATGATGCAAAGCTCCAATTTAGCATCACTGTATACAGTGTATAGCAAGCTTTTGCTGAACTCTGGCTAAGAGTGAAGTGCTCTACACCAGGGATCTTCAATGTTTTTCACATCATGGACCCCTCAGCTGATAGAGAGACAGAGCGGGGACCCCCTGCTACATATATTGCAAGTCAGCAGCAACTGTAGCTGTAGCATGACTAACCACCCTCTGTGCTTGTGCAGTGGTTTCAGAGGTGTTGGGTTTGTAAGAGTCTCCTGATCATGAAGTTACAAAACGATCCATTGTGGCTCACAAGACTGCTGATTAGTCAATATGTTTTAATACTAGGCCTACCATTTTACTGTCAGAAAAAAACAAACAAAAAATTTATCAAAATTGTCAAACAATAATTGGGGGACCTCTGCAGTAACTCTGAGGATCCTCTAGGGGTCACGGACCCCCTGTTGAAAACCCATGCTCCACACTATTATCTATTTATAGGGACTAATTTAGGTTAAGGCCCTCTGGCTAACAGCAGCATGTTATACATGCATGTCCATTAAAATGCTAATCTAAACATGCTATGTACAATACTTGAATATTAGCTCTGAGGGAGAAAAACAGACTTTTCAGATTAGATAAGTGCACATGCTATAGTATCCATCAGCTGAGACAGGTTTTAATGTCTGGATTAGCCTGTTTTTAAAAACTCTTAATCAATAACATGCTGAATTAAATGTATTGATTATTTTTTCTGGAGCTGCTGATGGAAGTAGCAAAGTAGCTATAAGAGTGAGCGATCTTGCTTGCTTCAAATCTCTGATGAGAGCTATACATGTGCGGTACTGATTGACATGTCCCCCACCATGCTAGTGTCGTCAGTGTCTAGCTGAGTCTGGCCGTACTGGAGATCCAGGTTGGACTGAGACAGAACACGGCCAGGGCTGACGGTGGCCAGTTTGACAACAGGGAAAACACAGTGATTCTCTTGCTGGGTTTTGTTCTGGGCTGAGTCAGCTAATTCAATGGGTAGCTCCACGGCTAGCTGAGCTAACTAGCTAATACCAGCTACAGATAACAGCAGACAGTGCTTAGCTTAACATCGAGTAAACTAGCTAACCGTTTGTGTCCATCAGCTAAATCTGTAAGCTAAATCACTTTGGCACCGTACTCTGTTGTCAAACTGGCCTTGAAAAATTAATGACATCTATATGAAATGTCCAAAATGTTCCTCTTTATTTTATTTGGTCAAGGAAAAATATTAATAACACACTTATAATAGTCTAATGACAGCCAGTGTCAAAACCAGCCACATATGAAAGTTTAATGTAATGTTAAAACATGAAGCAAAACAGTTTCTTCAAATCTGATAATGTCAAGTTGTCATAACAAAGACATCTCAAACAACCCTCAACATTGCATTATAAATGACACAATTGAGCGAATGACACTTAATGGCAACAGTCATAAACATTCGTAAAGACTCCTTAATGTTCATAACAGCTGTCATGAATACGGTTATGACCAGGTGAAGCACTCCCCTTCAGATAAAGTGTTACCTAATAGAGAGACTGATGGAGACAGAAATGTTTGCATGTCTGTACCTCATGTCCCGATGACGCAAAGCTCAGCTGAAGCTCTCAACACTATTATTTATTTATATGGACTAATTCAGGGTAAGGCCCTTCGGCTAACATAGCAGCACATTACACATGCATACACATTAAAATGCTAACTAAACATGCTCTGTATGTTATATGTATGAATATAACACACACCACTGTAGGTGAAAAAAAAAAACGTTTCTGATGACAAGGTTTTTACAGAATTATCTCCAAACTACAAACACCATAGAAGTTGGCTTGTGATTCTATTGCCCACCGCAGGAATCTAAATTGCACCATTGTTTTTATATTATTTTACTTATCTGGATAACTTTGCTGGGTAAAACCTGAAAACTCCCTCAAATTCACTCAGCAAAGTTATCCTGATTCAGTGAACCTGCATCAGGCTCCACCTCCATGTGAGTTCTGCACATGAACTCTGTGAAAATGTTAATTTTGACCTGCTGCACTCAGTGATAACCAAGATTTCCATTAAGCCTTCCAGAGGTTATTTGAGGACAGTGGGCATTCTCGGGTCGCTGCTGCTGTAACTCAGTCTGTGTATGTAATAAGAGCCTCAGTCTATCACCGTCACCATCAGATGCAAAATTATTGATGAGTCACATCTCTATGTGAAAACAGGAGAGTCTATATAGGAGCAGTTTTTTTCAGTTTCATCCTTTCATGCGATATTAATGCAGTGGCTCTAAAACTTTTTCTTGCATGTCTCACTTCAGAAGCCGATAAAAGTTCAGACCCGACACTTTTTTGAATAGTCATTAACAAAGGATCCGAGTTGAATTTTAGCTAAATAAAAACACAATAGCAATGGCAACTCTTGTTTGTTGATTTTCTCTACATAGGCTAAATCGCACTCCGTTTCGCTCCATATTTTTCCACTGGTCATCCAGGCCCCACCTGCAGCGGTTCTATGCTCCACCAGTGGGCAGTGAATCCAACATTCCAGTCCAAAGTAACATTTGAACTAAACATTTACCAAATTTATGTGATAAAATTAACCCATCGAATATTCCACACATCTAGCTGAGTTAAAAAAGAAACCCATTTTGCTGTGAGATCAGATTAACCCAGTGTGTGGTCCAATAGTTATCTCGTTGTGTACTGATTGGGTGGTTTTCAACCCTGCCTCTTTTAGGGTGTGGTTATGGAGTTTTATGCAGAATTTTATGCATTTCTGCCATATCCATTGTACTTTGATGTGCAGTTTGAGGGGCATCACGATGCCCGATTAATTGCCTGAATGGTCAACGATCTGACTGTTAGATGACCTTTGGCACTCTGTCCTGCAGTTCCATGACTTGCATTTCCACATGGCTGCTTCAAAAAACCCTTTACAAACTGTGGTGAGATTGTTTTAATATTGGAGTAATAGTTTACATATTGTGGCTAAAAATGTAGTTTTGACTCAGACTGTGCTGCAGACTGTAGGCCTATTGTCTGCATCTTCCAGCCATCTGCAGCTCCATATTTTTCTTATTTCCTCTTGCTTTCTGTTAAAAATAGAATTGGACACAGTAACACAGCTTTTCTCTTATTTGGTCAACATTGTTGAGGAAGTGTCCATCTTGTTTAAATAAAACTGAAGAAATTGCGAATCTACAAAATTGACAATGAGCTTCTGGGTTTATTTACAGTGTGACCTTACACCACGAGCACAGAAGTAGTATGTTCTGGCTGTGCAGAAGGGCTGATTAAAAACGTGTTGTGTGAGTTGAAGGGATAGTTTGATTTTTTTTTCACAGTTAGTGTATAAACTACAGGTAATACACTGACTATGGATAAATACCCCATACAACCCCACTTCAAATAATTAATAATGCAAATATGCCTTAAAGGCAACATACAATATTAATAAAATCATGCAGCTTTAGAGACATCTCAAATCTTTCAGGGGCTGGAGTCTATGCAAAAATGATGCCTGATCAGACAACCATGAACAGTCTGAATTTCCCTGGAATCCATCTAAATCTGCAGTGGACTGTGTCATTTATGTTGGCCTAGTTCTCCATAAAATGATATAAAAGAAAGAGCAACACAGGACTTTCTCCCTTCACGTAGTCAGACTCTATCAGAAAAGTTATGAGTCATTTCTCCACAGTTTACTGATGCCTGACAGTCCTGCTCACATCAGCCCACAGGGGTCTGTCAGTTAGAGGCATTTCATCATTCAGCATTATCACTCCCATTAGCACTAACCTGCAAACACTGCCTCGCTTACCAAAGACCACGGTGCAGGTACACACTGACTAAACCATATACTAACACACCTAAACTCT
Source organism: Lutjanus campechanus (assembly GCA_027495735.1). Classification (NCBI taxonomy): domain Eukaryota; kingdom Metazoa; phylum Chordata; class Actinopteri; order Lutjaniformes; family Lutjanidae; genus Lutjanus; species Lutjanus campechanus. Next base: position 3,719 of record JAJHUR010080007.1, on the reverse strand, counting down.
CTGAAAACAAAACTCATGACATACAAACCCATATTTACACACATATGTCGAGTAAAACTCCGGGGACTGAAGGAAGAGGCGGGTCAACGTAAACACTTGCATTTCCTCTCCACTCCTCCTCTTATCTCCTTTCATCCCTTTTTTCCTCCTGGATTTTTCCAACTCCTGCTGACACAGCTGCAAGTCAGTCAGGTTGCACTCCCACTCTGAAGATCCTCATCTGTATGTGGGTGTGTGTTTGCCCAAGTGATAGAAGCTTAAGAGGTAGGGTTTGTTAGAGAAACACAAATTCCTCTCGAGAGTGAAAGGCATTAAATCTGCCATTCGCTAACACTGTAAAAAATCCCATTTGTCTTAACTTCTAGTGTTGTAATGTTTCAAATCATTCTTTCTGCCTTAGAATCTATGGGATTTACTTTCTTTCTACTAGAAAGAAAGCAGTTCTTACATGAAACTGCTCATAACAAGGCCTGTGGATTAATGGGGTCATGATTTTTGGAAAGAGTAGCTAGTTTTGAATTTTTCAAATATACTTTTGGTGCTTTGAGCACAACAAGCCGAGTGCCATTTAGTCCCATTATACTGGAGAGAAAGCAAACATGTTTACAGTTGATATCTCCAATCTCACACCAAAACTACATGGATAAATACCACAGCAGGCCAGAGGGAAAATATGTATTTTGAAGTGAACTGTGACTTTAAAGTCAATTACAAACATATCATCATATTTTCATAATTTCTCTTCAAACTATTTTAACTTGCAAACAATGCACACTGGGACGTCTGCTAATATGCTGATCATGTTTGGTGAGTTGATTGAACCTTTTTACAGTGCTTTTATTCAGCTCATCATTTTAAGTCAAAAGGCTTCAAGTTAGAAGAATTCATGTTTATTAATTCTGAAGTGTTCTGAAAATAAATACCAGAAAATGTAAGTTTAATTAGCTTTAATAAATAAAAGTTGTATTTACATGATGTTAATGAGAAAAGATTAATTGATTCCAATGAATTCCTGTGTGGTTTTTTTTTTACAGTGAAGTGTTCTGTGTTCTGTGAAGCCGATTTCCCTGGAGTTTCCCAATATTCCATGGGGTTTTTCCAACATTATAGACCTAAAATAACTTTGTAAGTCCTGTAAATCAAGGCAATGTTTCCCACTGATTCATAGGTATTGTTCAGATGCAGGTTATTGTTCTTCAACCAAAGTATCAGGACAAGAAAATCAAAAGAAAACAAACTAAAGTTAACAAGGAAGTGAAGTAATAACAGAACCGCTTTATTTTCCACATTCATGAATCACCAGACGTCCACTAAAAATTCCTCTCTTTCACGTGTCTTCTCCGAATTCTGATTACTGCAAGAAGTCACGGCCTACAGTAAGAATGTCTCACCTCCATGTCCGTCTCTGTCAAAGAGGATTATGAATAACTGGACTTTTTTAAAGGCTGGATCAATGTTCTCAGGGCAAAAACTTGAGGTAACTTTCCACTCACTGTGTCGACAAGTGGGAGGATTAAGGTGTCAAGTAGGTAAATAAAGCCCTGATACATGATAGATGCTGAGGACTTTGTGTTTGTGTGTGTGTGTGTGTGTGTGTTCTGGTTTGTGTCACTCACTGAATTGGGTCTGTCTCTTCCTGGGAGCAATAAGATGAAACCAGAGTGGAGCTCTGTTTCCTGTTTATAGCGTCTTCGTTGTTAATGCTTTGTCCCCGGAGACAACACAGGAGCCTCCAGCTGATAAAAGCAGCAGTAGAAGGGTTAAGAATAACAAGAGGACAAAGTTGAAGTTACAATGGTGTATTTTTTTTGCTCTAGCTAATCTCTTATTAGTGATATCAGAACAGTAATCTTGTTGCGCTATCTGTGAACATGCTGCTACTTGCCTACTAGCAGGACTAACGTTTACAGTCTTGCTTGTCTGTTTTAAGAGTGTCTTTAATTACCATTATTTTCACCTTACAGCACAACAAATTAAACAATCAATCATGCTGAATAGTTTTGGCAGGAACAGATACATATGGAGAACAGGTTCCTCTGTGACCCATAATTCAACTATAGGGTCAACTAGGGCAGAGCTCTGACACAGAATGACAGAAGATACTGACCAAAGCAGACAAAGCTGACCTTTGAAAACAACATGCGAGTGGGAGGTCTGCGGTCAAGCTCCATTTGACTTTGTTTTGAGGGCATAAAGGTCTCAGGTCTCGAGCCAAGGCCTGGCCCCAGAGAGCCTCTGATGGATGTTTTACAGATGAGCAGTATGGGCTGCTGGGTGTTAATAAAAAAGTTAGAATTGAACCTGGTAGTCTTAATGAACAGATCCCAGATCATTTGTGTTTATTAGTGTCAGTCCCAAAATTAATTAATCGAGCAAAACATGACTCTAGACCTTGTACCCCTGCAAGTGTGCCAAATATATTCTTTTGAAAAAAAAATCATATTTATTATTTATTGTCCTCTATAGAGGATTCTTTCACAGCCTGTACTCAAAAATAAAGGTATACACAAACAGGAAAATTACAGCAACTTAAGTCTATTTCAGTGTGCCCAGGCTATTAAACAAAGTTATGGCTGAGGGCTCAAAACTCCTCCAAAAGTTTGTTTTTTTGCAGATTGGTTGTGTTTGCAGCCAGGAGGGAAGAAGGGGAAGCATGGGCAGGAGGTGGTGTGCTGTGATCAGTGTGCTGTCAGTGGTGGCAGTGTCAGTGAGGGTTGGCAGGTTGGGAGAGGGGAGACCAATTATTTTAGCAGATATGTTAGTGATTTTCAGCCTGTCTCTATTGGTGAGGATGTGCATGGTGAAATAGCAGCTAGCTCACTGCAGGGGGGGTGGGTTCAATAGTCTTCATTGCAGAAGAAGCAGGAGGTGGGGTTTGATTGAAAGAGTCCTAATTTTTCAGATGGCACAGCGTCTTTGTTGGCAGCATTAATGGATGTCCGTAATGTGGAGATCAAAACTCAGTTTATTGTCCAGGATGAAGCCGAGACGCTTAAAGCTCTTCACCATCACCACCGTCTGGCTGTTGATGGAAGTGGGTTAATGAGAGGTGATAAGTTTATTGCGAGTGACAAAGATGAGCTCCTTCAAGATTCAAGATTCAAAACTGTATTGTGAACTAATATAAGCAAGCAACTCTTGATGACATTGAGACTTGCACAAGACATGGACAAAAACTTGACAGACATGACGCGTACTTGATAAATAAGAGCACAGACTGTGTTGTAGCAGCAGAGCATGTGCCATTTTAAGTTCAGATGTTACAACTGAAGCTAATTTCTGCCAGTGTATTACAAGCCTGCCAGGTCTAAGCATCTGGGATTTAAAAAAAATGTTTTGTTAACTAAAATGTGTTATGCAAGTAATGAATGCCTTTAAGGAATAACTCAGTGCTTGTACAGTCTGAGTTAGCGAGTTCTGCTGTGGGTTTGTGGTACTTTACAACTTTTCTAGTGGACACCCTGTGGTGGGGACCTGTTGTACCTTTGCAGAGAAGGGAGTTATGGGCACCTGTTGGAGACTTATTAAGGAGATGACTTGTTCCCCTCCCAAATCTCATCAAAGCACTTTACAGACATGTACTTCAAGCAAGCTGAATCAATTCATGCCTGGAGACAGAAAGCAAACGTATACTAGTTGTACATACAAGTAAAAATAGCGACTAGAATATCTCTGAACAACCCCTGTGCAAGTTTGCCTACATGCATCCCAGAGAAGCA